>JARQOC010000002.1:127214631-127250843 GCA_033576535.1 Allobates femoralis | reverse complement strand
TCTAGCTGCAAACCATGGGTGGCGTATTAATTTTAAAAAAATGATTTCCCCGTCTTTTTATTGACTCACCCGGGACCACGGAGCGAGGTCATGACACCGTGACATCCTGCAGCCCCAGATGACGATAGCCAGAGGGCCCGGTACCGAGCACACAAATGCTAAGTACACATTTGAGAGGTCAACGTATAGGAGTGGAATTTCTTACTCACACTTTCATAGAAAAGAACTTACTAATGAAAAAAAAATTGCATTAAAGTTGTTTTCATCTTGAATTTTTTTCATTAGGGTCAGCGGTGATGCCAATGTATTCAGCAGCTTGTCAGTATCAGCAGGAGCAGCAGCAGGGAGCCGGTGCTCGAACAAGAGACGGTGAGTACAGCTTAGTTTATTATTTTTATATAAGGCAAGGGAGGGAAAAAAAATTGAAGCTGTAAATTCCCTTCAAAGACTATCCCAAATGATTCTATAATTCAAAATGAGTAAATTGTGAAATGTAAAGAAGCCATTTTAACGTTTCTTGTTTTTTTGCATTATTTTCTAGTTCGCTGAGCACCAGTAGCCTTATAAGGGCCATTCCTTTGCTTCTTCCTTTCATCTTCATTTTACAAAACTCATATGTTTTGTAACAGACTTCCAGTTTCATCTCCTGCGCCAAGAAACAATTGGCACTGAAGTAATATGCAGATAGTCAATTGCTGTGCATAAAGTGATGCTTTTATTATTCCCTGACCAATGTGTACAGATAATATCCAACATTTCAGCCGTGCTTGCCTTTGTCAAGGTTACCTGTAGCAGGCAGTGGTGGGCCGCTTATCAGATGGATACAAGTGAATATGGGACTTGCGGCAAACTCACCCTCTACTGTACCGGCTGCTCTGTTGTGAGGCACCACCACTCCATTCTAGTGGGCGGTGATTACAGTAGGGGAGTTGAGTTAGTGTTCTTTTTAGGGGGGGGTGCTCTGAAAGGAAACTGCTAGCCAAGAATAGTAATGATCCTTAATATGTTTCTAAACAGGTCCTACTATTTGACCAATTACTACAATTATTATCAGTCAACAGATGAATATCAGGGTTGGATAGGGTGGCTGTAGGGGCTCACATCATACTATTTAAATCTCATGTTACAACTGTACTTTTTCAGTTATTGTAATGTGCATTGCTTTTCAAGCATTACACTGTGTGCAGAATTATTAGGCAAGTTGTATTTTAGAGGATTATTTTTGTTATTGATCAACAACTATGTTCTTAATCAACCCAAAAGACTCATAAATATCGAACACAAAAAAAATGAGTGACCAATATAGCCACCTTTCTTTATGATGACACTCAAAAGCCTTCCATCCATAGATTCTGTCAGTTGCTTTATCTGTTTACGATCGACATTGCATGCAGCAGCCACCACAGCCTCCCAGACACTGTTCCGAGAGGTGTACTGTTTTCCCTCCCTATAGATCTCACATTTTAGGGGGGACCACAGGTTCGCTATGGGGTTCAGATCAGGTGAACAAGGGGTCCATGTCATTATTTCTTCTTCTTTTAGACCTTTACTGGCCAGCCACACTGTGGAGTAGTTGGATGCATGTAATGGAGCATTGTCCTGCATGAAAATCATGTTTTTCTTGAACGATATCGACTTCTTCCTGTACCACTGCTTGAAGAAGTTGTCTTCCAGAAACTGGCAGTAGATCCGGGAGTTGAGCTTCACACCATCCTCAACCCGAAAAGGTTCCACAAGTTCATCTTTGATGATACCAGCCCATACCAGTACCCCACCTCCACCTTGCTGGTGTCTGAGTTGGAGTGGAGCTCTCTGCCTTTACTGACCTAGCCTCTGGCCCCTTCATCTGGCCCAACAAGAGCCACTCTCATTTCATCAGTCCATAAAACCTTTGAAAAATCAGTCTTAAGATATTTCTTGGCCCAGTCTTGACGTTTTATCTTATGTTTCTTGTTCAAAGGTGGACGTTTTTCAGCCTTCCTTCCCTTTGCCATGTCCCTGAGTATAGCACACCTTGTGCTTTTTGATACTCCAGTAACGTTGCAGTTCTGAAATATGGCAAAACTGGTGGCAAATGGCATCTTGGCAGCTTCACGCTTGATTTTCCTTAATTCATGAGCAGTTATTTTGCGCCTTTTTTACCCAACACGCTTCTTGCGACCCTGTTGGCTATTTGCCATGAAACGCTTGATTGTTCGGTGATCACGCTTCAAAAGTTTGGCAATTTCAAGACTGCTGCATCCCTCTGCAAGACGTCACAATTTTGGACTTTTTAGAGCCCGTCAAATCTCTCTTCTGACACATTTTGCCTAAGGAAAGGCATTTGCCTAATAATTAAGCACACCTTATATAGGGTGTTGATGACATTACACCACACCCCTCCTCATTACAGAGATGCACATCACCTGATTTATTTAGTTGGTAGTTGGCTCTCAAGCCTATACAGCTTGGAGTGGGACAACATGTATAAAAAGTATCATGTGATCAAAATACTCATTTGCCTAATAATTCTGCACACGGTGTAGTTAGAGTAACCATTTATAGACTGTACTCTCATAGTTCTACATTTACTATACTACTTATTAAGCTTATACAGCCTTATCCTTAGGTTGGTCATACAAATAAAATGGCTGTCAGCCAAATGCTGCTTCTGCTGACAGTCATCTCAGTCATCTCTCACGTACACAGGAGTACGCCTGTGTTCTCTACAAGAAACCTGCCAAATTAAACTTCAGCCGGTGGCTTAACTCCAGGAGCAAAATTAGATCAGCAGTGGAAAATCATACAGGTGTGATCGACATCTCTACCATCATCAATTAGCTGACATCTTCATACATTAGATTGTCATCTGAACTTGTCAATATTAGCCAGTTCAGCTGACATTAGTTTAATTCTGTATTGGGTGAAATATGTCATTAATACAGATTGGTGAGGGTCTGACACCTCTACCAATCAGTTGTTATCAGCCCAAGTGGATGTTAACAGTAAAACTTTTTCCTTATACAAACCTGACGTAGGACGTAGTGGTGACAATCAATTTAACATGCAATGCATCATTTCCTTTCTTTGAAAAACTGTTATTACATTTCTGCAGTTTATGTAATGGGTAAATTAGATTCCTTTCTATTGTGTGTCGTATTATGTTGTCCAGAAATGTTCTCTGCCCAAGGTTAGGGTCAGACTTGTGTCTGCCCCTGGCCTGCTGGATGTGTTCAAAACATAGAAATTTGCAGGCTCAGCGCATAGCGTTACCGACATGTAACACTATGCGCCACCTGTGTATTGATTCCTATGGCAACCAGCAGCCTCAAGCACCCGCCAGCTCCACTTATAATCCCCGAATATGCGCATTTGCAGAGCGCGCAGGAAAACGCTGCAAACCGCATCAAAAGCGCATATCCTGGAGTGGAGAGTGGAGCCACCGGATGCGTAATGCTGCTGGTTGCCATAGGGATCAATACACAGGTGGCGCATAGTATTACATGCCGGTAACGCTATGCGCTGAACCTGCAAATTTCTTTCTTTTGAACACATCCAGTAGGCTAGGGGCAGACGCAAGTCTGACCCTAGCCTTATAGCAACCAATTATTCTACAGATACATTTTATGTAGAGGCTTCTGATGTATCACCATCATCAAGAGTAGTAATTTCCCTTGATTTCTCTTCTACCCATACAATACTATGCTGGGGTTTTTCCATTTTGATATCATCATCTAGAAACTATGACAAGATAATTGTTTGACCTCTTAGTCATACCATTTGTCCTATCATGTCACCTGTTATTTTATGTCTTTTAATGTAGACTTTGAATTACTGGTAAATTTTGTTATTTCCCAGGACATCTTAAGCTGTATTTACAGTGCAAAATATTTGTGAGCGAATGTGAAAAACCCTTGTTTCACGATTATGTTGACATGCAAACAGACTACTGATCACTTGATTAATGAGCAAAGCACTCATTCATCGGGTGAAATTATCTTTTGTGCAACACAAAAAAATAATTGTTCCCAGAGGTTTATTCTCCTGTGCAAACAGGACTCTCCTTGTCAAGAACCTTGACCGTTTAATTTGGTCTCCCTGTGTAAACAGGTATTCAAACAACTGCCGATTGGTAAAATTTACTGTTCAGTGGTCTTGTCATGCTACCTGTTTGTCTATGTAAATAGCCTCTAAAAGAGTACTGCAACCAACCCAATTATATTCAGGTGAATGGGGGTGCAACATAGGTAGGATAGGGCTGACCAACCCATGTTTATTGGCAGATCACAACTTTTCAATTTCTCAGTAGATGTTGGAAGGGAATAAAAGAAATGGCAGATGGATTTCAACATTCTTGTGTGCCGCCCAGCTTAGGGGACCGGGATACCCGGCGCAGGGTCCCTTTCCTTGGGGGAGTCACTGGTGGCTGGACCCAGGCCGTGGCCCCAGGCTGGCACACTCCTAAAAGGGGGTATTTACAGGGGATTTAGAAGTTTATATAATTTATAAAGTTTGTAGATGTTATTGTCGTGACGCCACCGAGAATAATGTGGCTATATATGGCCACCGCTGCCTTGTACTGGCCAGGGGATGATGGTGAGAGGCAGCTGAGATGGTATAGCCCTTTTCCGGGTAGGGCTGTAGGGTCCCCTGGACAGGTGATGTTAAAGTTAATGATGGATGAAGATGGAAGTATGGTGAGGAGATGTTAAGGACACAGACACTTACTTGATTCACAGCAAATTCTCTCAGCGGTGATGGTCCCAATCCTGGATAGATGGTAGCTGTTAAATCAGAGGCTGAGGCACAGATGAGGTTTAACTGGTTTACTTTCAACCAAACTATAATACAACAAGTCCCGTCTCCGGAGTCTGCAATAGGGGTTCACTTGCTCAGGCCCCACCGGGTCCTTTACCTCCTGCTTGCGCTGTCTATGTGGCCCTGCTGCCGTGTGTGAACTCGCTGCCGGCCCAAATCTGTCCTCTCTGGGTCCCACTCAACAGGCAACTTGAGTCCTTTGTCTCTCTCTGCTTACCCCCTCCGGGAGTACTGCTGAACTCTTAGTATGTTGCTGTGTCTGGCCCTGTGAAGCTTGTTGTTACCTCACGTTTTTCCGGTTGCTGTATTGTATATAACTAATGCAGCCACGGATCCGGTATCCGTATCTGCGCTTTTTATCTAGGGTAGATAATGATGCTACCCGATTCTGAAAGTGTTTCTCTTATCAGTTTTCTCCTCCTCAGACCGATGGCTTGGCCCTGGAAATTGTCAGCCAGTCCTCAGGAACTCAATGCAACTCCTGTCACTCTGAGCTCCTGGCTCCAACTGTCTGAAAATTCACCTCAGACCAGTGTTTTATCTCTAGGGAAGTCTCTGGTGTCTCTGGAGCTCCCCCTACTGGCCAAAGGTGGTAGTGCAGTGGCTTGGCTTTCTAAGTGAGTGCAACTATTATGATCTTATACTGTGGCTAATACCCGCAGGGGCGCCACACTTGTCTTGTTAGCGGAGCTCAGTCGCCACTTAAGATTTCTGGCAGCAGTTTATGGCCCCTTCTCCATTTTTAATGCAAGCATAGTCAGCTCAACGTTCACATGTGTGGGAGATTGAAGTTTGGCCAAAATCATGATAAAAGGTCCCCATACATGATATATAACAGTTGGAGACAAAACTGCCTCCAAAATGCTAACTGACAGATTATGTCGAGAGCCATAAAAATCTCAAACACCAAATCCTTTTATAAGGATTACCGACTGCCATATGATCCTGCCAATGTCTCTTTCATATAGATTGCAGGATACTCAGCTGAGTCAAGTTTTCCTGTGTATAGGGAAGGTATGAGAGATAATTGTCATCTGAATAGTCATTTAGTCAACAGCTATCTAATGTGTATGTTCATCTTGAGCTGCTTTCACATTGGCAAATTTGCAAATCCGTGTGGTTACATGAAATTCATATATAGTCATGGACAGGCACAGATCTGTGCAAAAGAATGTCAATGGATGTCCATGGAATGTTGTGGCACCCCAGGGTCAATGTGCCACAGTGTCATCACTGCCCCCAGGTAGTGGTGCCATCAGAGAGCAACAAAGGGTATTCTCATCAGGCAACAAACACGCACAACACCAACACCTCCAGGCCAGAAGGGGGAGACCAAGCTAGGGTTCAGGGTGAGCTTCCTTATATATTCTGGTCTGGGAACGAGGAAGTGAGCTCAGTCCCTGAGAGGGCTGTGAAGAGTTCAGTTCCTGGGAGAACTGTGAAGAAGACCTGGGTGTAAAGGAGCTGTGCTAAGCTCATCCCAAGGTCCTCTGACTAACACCAGGCCTAAGGCTAGAGTCTGAGGAGAGGAGAGGAAGGAACACACCTGGAGGTTGAGCAGCTTCGTGCTCTCCCCAGAGGAAAAGCGCATAGAACGGACACCGGAGTCCAAGACTGTGCAGGGTCACACATCCCAACAGTCAACACCGGAAAGTGGGGATTCCAAATTCTCCAGCTACACTGTACCAGAGACACAGCAACGCATAGATTCCAGCAACACTGACACCCAGGAGCAGTGTAGAGAAAGTGAAGGACTCGAGTTGCCTGTTATACGGGTACCCCGCAGGAAGAGACAGGGCCGGCAGCCTAGCTTAAGCAAATGTAGGAGCCAAATTACAAGTGCAGTAAGGGAGCCAAAAGACCTGGCCGGGTGAGAATAACCCCAAGCTGCTCTCCAGACTCCGTGGACAGCATTTAACATCTGCTCTAGTAAAAGAGACTGAGAAAACTACAACAGTGAATCTACCTGTTAATTGCACCTGTTGCCCTGTAATCCACAGCAGAATCCCACCTGAGGAGCCGGAGACTGCTTTCTCCACACACTGGCTGGAGGAGCTGCAGCAGCAAAGTAAGTGAACTGCACTGAACACAATCCCTGACCAAGCCCATCCATTACCACTACACCTGCCCTGTGGACCCTCAACCCTACCCGAGGAGGGCTTACCATCCACGCTGCCCCAAGTCACCGTCCCCACCAGAAGTATGGCAGCAGTGGTTCTACTAACCACATACCCCGGGTGGTGTCACGAGAAATCCATTGTAAATACCCCTTTTTGGACTGATCCCAGGCCACGGGACCGGGTCACGACTACCATGATCCCAGAGAGACAGCACTGGCCCGGTTCCCGAGTACCCCATTGCCTGGGGTGCATCAGTTTTCTGGCATCACGAACAGGATACCATGCCCGTTAAACCGGGTACTGTGTGCCGTGAATTATGTGAAATACGTGTTTTGGGATTGTCGCCATTGCTGTCGCATGCGGCGCGTGGGAAGCAGAGGGAGCGTGTCATCGTGGGCGGCACCCTCCAGAGAGCGCGAAGCAAGGCCTGGCCTGCGCTCTGACGACATCCGGTGGGGACGCAAAACCCTGTTGCACCAGCGGAGCTATAATTGTACACCCCGAAGGAAGCAGAAGACCGGAAGGGTCAGAATTAACTAAGGGGGCGGGAAGATGTCACAGCCAGTAGATCCCGGATCTTGAGTGGATGGTGCATCTGGTGGTGCTGCAGCGCAAGGGATGTCACCGATCATGCCGTTCATGATGCCGTACACCCCGGGGTCAACGTGGCTGCCACAATACTCAGATGAGCCCAGTACCCTCACAGACTTTAAAGAGATGCCTGACAGTTATTACAGCATATATCCCCTGACGGAGGGTCAGCGCGTCAGCATACTAATGGGACAGTTAACTGGTCATGCACAGCGGGAGACAAAGTCCTGGTCGGATGATGATAAAGACACTGTAGAACATTTAATGGCCAGGCTGAAAGCTACTTTTGAGACCAGTGTAGAGCCAGAGCAAAGATGAGATTCTTTGGGTTCCGGCAGAAACCACAAGAGAGTGTGAGAGACTTTGCTTTAAATCTGCATGAGGCACTCAGGGCACAAGGGGAAGATAAATTGCTGATTGACCAGTTTGTTGATGGACTATTATTCCCTTCTCATAGAGGATGGCTGCGGATGATGGCTATCCAAAACCGAGACTTGAACTTTGTGCAGTTTAAAGAGAGGGCAATCCGCATACTGCAGGCAGAAGAGCCTCATGATACAGACTCTGGCCATTGCTTGGCTACAGTGCAAAACCCATCGGCCATGTCAGGGGCTAGTGCAAAACCTCAGGAGTCCATCACAAATGAGGCCCTCAACCAAAAGATTGAAGCCATAACCAAAACTGTAGCTGGAGATGGCCAAGGCTATGCAGGAGCTGCGTGGATCCAAGCCCATGGGGAAGATCGAGCTGGCTATAACCAAGGATGATGTCCCGTGGATGAGACCCAGGCAGTACCCAGTGACCAGAGGACGACCCAGAGATCGCTACCACCCAGATGGACAGCCCATTTGTTGCCGCTGTGGAGAAGCAGGTCACTTTGCCAGGGAATGTGCTTTAAATGAGGATCCCCTGGGGAAGCGGGCCGCTCCTCAGGAATGAACTCACGAGGCCCACCAAGCTGGCAGGACAGGTACGTGGGAGGACATCCAATTATACCTGTCGTGCTGGATGGCATTCCCCTTAATGCTTTATTGGACACCGGCTCCCAGATCTCCTCCATACCTTATATCCTTATTAAACAGTACTGGGCTGATTCGGACATTATGCGTGGTTCAGATGATGACTTTAATGTATGGGCTAGCAATGGTAAATTGGTACCACAGATTGGGTTTAAAGAAATGACCATTAAAGTCGGGAGAGTAGAATTAAAAGATGAAGTGGTGCATCAATGTTTTTTTAACGGATCCGTCATCAGTCAGCAGAGAGGGATGAGAGGAGCTGTACCTTGCTTCTGAGCGTGCTCAGTACAGTAAAACTGATGTTTCACTGTTTCACGGATCTGTCCTTCATAAAGCTCCATGTTAATTTTATATGGACAGATACAGATCTGTGTCTGTCTGTTGGTGCCTGTGATTTTTGAGGGAGCCCAGAAACGGAACAGTTTACATTTCTGGGTACATGACAAATGTGGACACCAACGGATCCGTGACAAAACAGAGACACACGAATGGCCACTTTAGAGCCAATCTGTGCCCATAGGATAACATGGGAGGCCATAACGGATCCGTGGCCATCTGTTTCAAAACGGATGGACATGGATTTGCAAGTTTGCCAGTGTGAAAGCAGCCTTACAAGTTTTATCAACATCCTGACCACCGAGCAATATTTCTCTCCTCCAGAGAGTTCCCCTTTTGTCCAGGGGCAGACATATCATTAGTACAATCTGTGCAGTCGCACAGGTACCCAGGAGTTAAAGGGATCCTGTCACCTCCAAAACGCCTCCTAAGCTATCAATAGTAAGTTCGTATAATGACCAGCACTCACGTGAGTGATATTGTGGCAGTGCAATTGTAAAGGGTCTGTTTGGCCCACAATGCAGAATAAAGTAGAATCAATGCACTCGCGCTGTTGTTTGGTTGCTTAGTGTGGATTTATTTCAATCAAAGTGAAGATGGTGACAGAGCTGGTTAACGTTTCGGCCTAATATCGGCCTTGATCACAACGTCACTGCTGTCTCTGTTTATTGTATGGATTCCCTCTCAACTAAAGATAGAATGATACTATAGGTATATTGATGTTACCTCGATCCAAGTCATGAGTGCTATAAGGGTATGGTGAGCTTGTAAACCATGTATGGAGGATACAGGGTTCCAGGACTTGTGTTGTCCAGAAGGTTGTGGTACTGCTAACCCTTACTGATGTCTCAGAAGGAGAGTCATAAGATATATCTTAAGTCCACAGATGGTAGTTAGGGGTTAACCCATATGTTGAAGTGTGGTTGCCCTCTTAGGGATCCCAGACGGGTCAATAGTGTCACGGGAGGGGTCTTGTATGGCCAGCACGGTACCTGCCTGGGCACGGACCGTGCTGGCCATACAAGACCCCTCCCGTGACACTATTGACCCGTCTGGGATCCCTAAGAGGGCAACCACACTACAACATATGGGTTAACCCCTAACTACCATCTGTGGACTTAAGATATATCCTATGACCCTCCTTCTGAGACATCAGTAAGGGTTAGCAGTAACACAACCTTATGGACAACACAAGTCCTGGAACCCTGTATCCTCCATACATGGTTTACAAACCCTTATAGCACTCATGACTGGGATCGAGGTAACATCAACATACCTATACTCCACGTATCATTCTATCTTTACTTAAGAGGGAATCCATACAATAAACAGAGACAGCAGTGACGTTGTGATCAAGGCCGATATTAGGCCGAAACGTTAACCAGCTCTGTCACCATCTTCATTTTGATTGAAATAAATCCACACTAAGCAACCAAACAACAGCGCGAGTGCATTGATTCTACTTTATTCTCCTAAGCTATCAAAACATGTCCCTGCAGCATCCCATCACTAATCTCACACTTCTTTTGTCTCCTAAAAGCATCCTGTGAAAGCGGACAAAAATGTTTTAATACCCACTCATTAATGATTATAATTAGCAGGGGCTGTATTCTTTAGTCACCAGGGCATGTTGTTTTGCAGCTCCAGGATCCAGCCTCTGTCTGTCTGTGCTGCTGTGAAACTGAAGGCAGGACTAATGATTTGCATTCTGTGAGTAATAGAGAGGGGGGAGGACAATGCCTGCACAAGCAGAGCACAAGCAGAGCACACAGACAGAGAGAGGGTGGATCCTGGAGCTGCAAAACAGCCCGCCTTGGTGACTAAAGAATATGGCCCCTGCTAATTATAATCACTAATGAGTAAGTATTAAAATGTTTTTATGCACTTTCACAGGATGCTTTTAGGAGACAAAAGAAGTGTGAGATTAGTGATGGGATGGTGCAGGGACATGCTTTGCTAGCTTAGGAGGCGTTTTGGAGGTGACAGGATCCCTTTAAGGGGGTCCATTTCCACTTCTAAAACAGGCATTATGATAACCTATTGGACTGCAAAGGGCCCCTATATTGTTCTTGAAAAAGGGCCCTCTTCTGTTTGTATCTGCCAGTGGGTAAGTATGTATACCTAACATGAGCGGGAAAACTGCCATTTGGCCTATGAAAATGAGAATTCTACCTTTATTATACAGAAATAAGTCACATAAGATTGATAAGAACTATGATAAAGTTTACCCATACATTTCAAATATGAGGAGGACCTACTCACTATGGAGTGCCTGAACCTCAATAGTACTTGTTAAACATTTCTGAGTCTGTGCTTACAAAAAAGGTTCTGTGTGATATACAAGTGCATCTCAATGAATTACAATATCATCAAAAAGTTATTTTATTTCAGTAATTCATTACATAAAGTGAAACACATATATTATATAGAGTCATTACACACAGAGTGATGTATTGCAAGTGTTTAGTTCTGTTAATGTTGATGAAAATTAAAGTAGAGAGGATGAAGGGTTAAGAACTGCTGTATTCCATGAGACATCAAATGGTAAAAATAATAATGATTTATTGGTCAACACGTTTCAGGGTTCCCTGAAATGCCCTGAAGCATGGCAATATGATATTGATTTGTCCTGAGGAAGGGGCCAGGGAGCCCTGAAACGTGTTGACTAATAAATAAATATTATATTCACCCTTTGATGTCTCGTGGAATACAGCAGTGTGGTTTTTAACCCTTCATCCCCCCTACTCTATGTGCACCACGCTGGGGACTGCAGCAGCTGTGATATGCTTTTATAGTGGTTGTGACTTTCTCAACCACACAAGGTGAAGCCTCTGATGCCTATGTAGGTAAAATTTTATCTCTCAGACCCTTCATCCTCCCTACTTTAATTTTCTGAGATAATGACCTTCAGGTTTTCATTGGCTGTAAGCCATAATCATCAACATTAACATAAATAAACACTTGAAATAGATCACTCTGTGTGTAATGACTCTATATAATATATGTATTTCACTTTATTTATTGATTTACTGAAATAAATTAACTTATTGATGATATTCTAATTCATTGAGATGTATCTGTAGGTATATAATAAATCTTACAACACAAATTCTTCTCTTCCTTCTAGAAACGCCAGGTCTCCTTTCTCCTAAATATCCTTTAACCAAACAGAAGGTCAAACAGTATAGTCAGTTATTTGGAAGCCTGACAGGTTTGTCCTTACAGCAAATGGTACAGTCTCGAACTAAACAAAAATCCCATTGTACACTGTCCAAAATAATGATTGCCAAGGAATATTATCTTGTGCGCAGGTAACGGGGAAGAAAGACTTCTTACAAATCTGCTAAATATTAGAAGAAGAAAGACTAAAAATCTATTTTCAGTTTAACATTGAGAAACCCGAAAGAAATGAAGTGGAGTGTAAGTGTGTATATATGCAATGTGTAGGAGCATGTTCACACTGGCCATTAAATAGCAACATCCAAGAAAAAAAGTGACGCGCCCCAGGGCTCGGGTACTCGGCTCTCGGGCCGTTTTCAGTCTAGGATGTCACGGGTGGCCTGCCCGAGGCCGTGACCCTGGCGGTCAGCTGAATAAAGGGGTTAAATAAAGTATATACAAAGTTTTTGTCTTCGTGACACCACCTACAGTGTCTGGTGATTCTCACCAGCACCGCCACAGCCCTCCAGTGGTCGTTGGTATTGCGGCTTAGATGGATTAGTCCCCCGCAGGCGGACTGGACCGCCGGGGCAGCGATACTGTAAAGGAACAGTTTGTAATGAAAGGATGCAGCAGAGTCAGGACTTCACTTCACCGGGTAACTTTACTGGAAAACCTTCATCAGCATTACAGTTCAGCAGTTAGTCAGATAGTATATTGGCAAATGCTCCAGGTGCTGCAATTGGGATTTCTGGCGGTCAATGGAACCCTCCTTATGTTCCTTTTCTGGTTCCTTTCTCCCTTTTGCCTGCCAGTGGCAATGAAGTCTGTCTCCTAAAGACGATCAGACCTCCAGCTCTTTCTCTGTTCACGCTCCTTTGCGGTCTCCAGGACGGCCTTCTGTTAAGCTTTAAGCAGCGTCCTGCTATTTCTAGCTTCTCTGGCTCCCTTTTTAGCTGTGAGTCGCTCAGAAGACTTGGTTTGTATTTGTAATATCCCAGTGCATCGGATTCTCTCTGATTTCACAGTTACGGCCTCCGGTACCCATGTTCCTTCCTGAACTAGCTCTTCTCCTGAGCTTCTGTTCCTTCCCTCTGGTTCTGGGATCTTTTCCTTGTTCAGGGCTCCTCAGCCGAGGAGACCCTTCTGCTTCCTCTCAGGCTGGCTGCCTGTCTCCAACCACTACTCCATCTTCCCTCCGACTCTACTCCTCACAGACTGACTCTTTGATTCCCTCTAGAGGTCGCTAAGACCCTCCCGGGGTTCCTCCCACCCACTATTCTAGTGTGTGAGTACTGCTCTAGGGTTCCATCTAGTGACAATAGTCCCAATTGCAGTGGAGTATTGCACCGCTTTTCTGGGTGCAGTACCCCTTTTGTGGCACCTACGTAGAGGGGTGCCACAAAATTATGGTAACTAAGAACCTTATTTTATTTATTTGCACCATGGCTATTGATTTACTTATTTAAAAGTATTTGCTTTTTTAGGTGGGGGGCTGATTTGAACATTGGTGGTGGTCAATGAGCAGAGGCATCCAATGTTTCTCTCTGCCTCAAAAGATAGGGACATTCCATTTTATTTGATTGCTTGCTATCCATTTTTGTATCCTTATAAATTGCATTTAAATAGATTTATTGTTCAGAGTAAGTACACACGTGTGAAGACAGCTGCCATAAACTAATTTAATCATAAACTTTGCATTGAAAAGATCAACATTACATAATCATGTCACAATCTGTACAGTATGAGTAAAGGGACTC
Source organism: Allobates femoralis (assembly GCA_033576535.1). Taxonomy (NCBI): domain Eukaryota; kingdom Metazoa; phylum Chordata; class Amphibia; order Anura; family Aromobatidae; genus Allobates; species Allobates femoralis. The sequence goes on along the minus strand of JARQOC010000002.1, from coordinate 127,237,061 downwards.
TTCCTCTGCAGCCTTGGTTTATTGTAAGGCACCAAGACTAGACTTCTGATTATATGGACCGACCCGGCGGGACGATAAAACTGTTGTTCAGTAAACATTTAGGCAGAAAAAGGCAAGTGATGTGCATTGAGTGATGTATACTACAGCGTTCAGTGCACATGGGCTGCCACACGTCTCGGCAGTGATGGTCCTGTTTACACAGGGTGATGCACTGTGAAGAGGAGGATCTTTTACATTGCACAAAAGATCATTTCACCTGAAAAAATGAGTGTTTTGCTCATTTATCGGATGGTCGGCAGCCTATTTCCACAGCAAGATAATCATGAAATGAGCATTTTGCCTATCCTTAAGATATATTTACACTGATAAGTTGTTTCATCTTAAAGTGTAAACAGTCTGGCGATCACCAAATGAAGGATCAGGTGCAAGCTTGCTTGAAATTCATTGTTCTCGGCAGCGCATTGTCTTGTGTAAACAGGACTTGAGCAGCCGAGAACAGTGACAGCCTATGCACACAGAATGATCTATTACAGATTGTTTATCATTGTTTAGTGCAGTTCACTTGCTAAGATATTTCCTAACCAGTGGTCAATTAGTACTTTGGTTAGTTCATGTAAATGGATCTTCAGGATGGGTCAGGTCACCAATATCTCACCCATTGGGATCTGATACTCAGCATCTCAACCAATCAGCTGCCATCAGGTCTCTGGATGTCAGAAGCACATAGTGTACAAAACTGATACACCACAGCTCCGTACACTATGTTGAGTTTGTTTTTGCATACTGAAGTTTAGCTCCTATTGAAGTGAACAAGGGGTGAACTGCAGAACGTAAGAAAGACTGGTTCTTTAGACTTTGTACTTCTGGTGGCCACCGGACCTGGTAACAGCCTATTAGTAGGAGTTAGGCTAGGGTCACACATAGCAATCCGTTTTTGGAAGTGCTTTCCATGACCAATCCGTTTTTCCTAGGCTGCATTTTGTGTCTCCTGTGTCCCTGGAGGTTTTTTGGACTTAGTTATTTTTAATAAAAACGGATATGCGTTTCCATTAGGACCCCATGTTAAAAAAACACATGCGTTTTTAACTGAACCCTAAAACGTTGCTAGCAACGATTTTGGGTAAAAAACATTCCTAGCATTGTTTTTGGGTGCAGAAAAAAACGGACAGGGTGTTTATTACATCTAATCTGTTTTTGCATCAGTTTTTGCACTTAGAAAAAAAAAATGCAAAAACTGATGCCAAAAGTGGACCAAGGGTTTATGTGTGACCCTAGCCTTAGACTGCCAAGTGTTGAACCTCCTTATTCTGAGCATAGATCATCAATAGGTCATTTAGCTCAAAGACTTCTCCCGAGCTGCACCAATCCTCTGGAATGCTCTGCCCCAAGAAATTAGATCTGTCCACAACTTACATAGTTTCAGGCGCTCCCTAACAACACATCTTTTTGGGGCAGCCTATCATGCTCCCTAATTGAAGTCATTTAGACATAGCCTATTCACTCTACCAGACCCAAAAGAATGTTGGTGACCACTCATGCAGCTCTTATCTATTCCCTATTTCCTCAAGTTGGTTGGACCATCATTGTAAATAAGCCCCTGTACTTTGTGTCACCCCACCTCATTGTAGATTGTAAGCTCTTATGAGCAGGGCCGTCATTACTTTGCTTTAATTTTTTGTATTTTTATAATTGTTACTTATAATTGTTTGCACATGACCCACTGAATTGTGAAGCGCTGCAGAATATGTTGGCGCTATATAAATAAAGATTATTATTATCAATACCTTAATGTTGGGCAAACCCCAATTCCCAAACGTTATTTGGAGTTAAGAATAGATAAACACAGCTGTATACCTACAAGTACACAATTTTGCTGTTGACTCCCACAAAAAACATATATCAAATTGTATTAAAACATGCAATTGATAAAAATACTGTGTAGGCTGGTAAGACGTATGCCAGGGGCACCTTTTTGGCATATCTTTATCTAGCAGTAGCCATTGTAAATGTTAGTAAATATGAGCGGAGTTAGAACTTGCCCGATGACATGATCATTGTTTGATATAACTCATACGGTCTGTTGGGTTCACATATAGAGATAGGTAAACCTGGCATTTTAATGTCTGGCTATAAACTCTTTGCTTTGTAGTACTGTTATTTTAATAATAATTTGAACTTGTTTAACCCTGTAGTATCTACCATGCATTCAAAAAGGAATTATATTTACATGAATGAATTTAATTTTAAGTAAAAAAAACAAACAACTAAATAATCTCTTAACAATGTGGGAATGGATAGTATTTTTGCATCAAATGTATCCCAATAGATAAGGCACATTTCCCTCTAAGGTGCTTGATAGGTTTTGAAATACACCAATATTTTTGATAGATATTTTAATTCATTTACTTCCTTCAATTTGTATGTAAAAAAACTATAATAAAAAGTGCAAATAAAGTCCTACCAGATTAATGACTACTCTATGGAAACATTGATTGATTGCTTTAGTTTTTCTATGAAAACATACAATGGAAACTGTATAGTTTAGAGATAAATCAGGAGTTTCATTTAGATTATTTTATTAACATTTAAGCAATACATAGGGAAAAATTGTAGATACAGCTGAACAATAAATCAGGAGTTTCAGCCTTATGTAATAGAATATGACTGCCTTGAAGTCTCTTGTGTTGCATGCAAGGAATTTACCGTGTGCCCTCGACAGGACAATAACCAGCCCGTCACATTATAGCCATATAAGGTCTGAAGGACACATCCGGTTGAGGTCTCCCAATTGGTCCTTTTATAAACAAAGCAAGTGTCTTCATTGGTTCATTTTGAAAGGAAACATTGTGGAAATCTGATGCTGACCACGTAGATAGCAGCACCACACACCTGTCTCAGCCAGTGTAGACTTTCCTGTTCTGTGAGGTGCGTGTCAGCACAACCGTAAACCTAAGCTGCAAGCTTCTCTTATTAACCCTCCCAGGAGAAATACTGAGCCAACAGGTGCAATGGAAAAAATAACATTTCTTGGTGTACTATAAGGTGAAGCACATAATCATGCGTCACCTACACAGTCATTCCCACAACTCGGGATAATCGGAGTTCAAGTAAGAAATTAGGGAGATTACGTGTTACTCATTGTGACACATCCTCATCAAAGCTTTTCAGATTGTAGAGTAGGGCTGTCAGTGAGGAACACAAGTATTTACTGCTGTCCACACTTACTTATCATATACACTTGTGGGAGAAGAACCCAATCTAAATGTCAGATTGACACTTTAAACCTTGTGCCTAACACTAGATTATTGTCGTCAGTTTTATCCATGGATTACATAATATGTGGGTTTTCTGGATCATTTCATGAGACAGTTCACACATATGATCACATTCAGCCATACTGTCAGTTATTTCACTGTCAGTGCCCATACACCTTAAATACTGTAGATGTTGCCCGATCAGTTCTTTCGACTCTTCCATAAACATGAATATTTCTCTTGATGGAACGTTCATGTGCTTCCACTGGGGAGAAGGAAAAAACAGGTGCTAGAAATCTCTGCTGAAGACTTTTTTACTAGGACGATATAAGTATTATTTCCTGTAATTCAAACTACCTGATCCTTATCTCCCTTAACATCTATCAAGGATCCCAATATACAAGGTGGGCCATCTATATGGATACACCAAAATAAAGTGGGAATGGTTGGTGATATCAACTTCCTGTTTGTGGCACATTAGAATATGGGAGGGGGAAAACTTTTCCAGATGGGTGGTGACCATAGCGGCCATTTTGAAGTCGGCCACTTTAGATCCAACTTTATTTTTTTCAATGGGAAGAGGGTCATGTGACACAGCAGACTTATTGAGAATTTTATAAGAAAAGCAATGGTGTGCTTGGTTTTAACGTAACTTTATTCTTTCATGAGTTACCGATGTAGATAGCATGAATGTGAAGTGGGCTCTCCTTCAGTGCCTATGTGACCACTGTTAACTACAGTGCCTTGTGAAAGTATTCAGCCCCCTTGAACTTTTCAACCTTTTGCAACATTTCAGGTTTCAAACATAAAGATATAAATTCTAATTTTTTTGTGAAGAATCAACAAGTGGGACACAATCATGAAGTGGAACAAAATTTATTGGATATTTTAAACTTTTTTTTAAAATAAAAAACTGAAAAGAGGTGCGTTCAATATTATTCGGCCCCTTTATTTTCAGTGCAGCAAACTCACTCCAGAAATTCAGTGAGGATCTCTGAATGATCCAATGTTGTCCTAAATGACTGGAAATGATAAATAGAATCCACCTGCGTGTAATCAAGTCTCTATATAAATGCACCTGCTCTGTGATAGTCTCAGGGTTCTGTTTCAAGTGCAGAGAGCATCATGAAGACCAAGGAACACACCAAGATACTGTTGTGGCGAAGTTTAAAGCTGGATTTGGATACAAAAAGATTTCCCAAGTTTTAAACATCTCAAGGAGCACTGTGCAAGCGATCATATTGAAATGGAAAGAGTATCAGACCACAACAAATCTACCAAGACCCGGCAGTCCCTCTAAACATTTATCTCAAACAAGGAGAAGACTGATCAGAAATGGAGCCAAAAGGCCCCTGATCACTCTGAATGAACTGCAGAGATCTACAGCTGAGGTGGGAGAATCTGTCCATAGGACAACAATCAGTCGTACACTACACAAATCTGGCCTTTATGGAAGAGTGACAAAAAGAAAGCCATTTCTCAAAGATATCCATAAAATGTCTCATTTGAAGCTTGCCACAAGCCACCTGGAGACACCAAACATGTGGAATAAGGTGCTCTGGTCAGATGAAACCAAAATCAAACTTTTTGGCCACAATGCAAACCTATATGTTTGGTGTAATAGCAACACAGTTCATCACCCTTAAAACACCATCCCCACTGTCACACATGGTGGTGGCAGCATCATGGTTTGGGCCTACTTTTCTTCAGCAGGGACAGGGAAGAAATTTAAAGTTGATGGGAAGATGGACGGAGCCAAATACAGAACCATTCTGGCAGAAAACCTGTTGAGTCTGCAAAATACCTGAGACTGAGACAAAGATTTATCTTCCAACAAGACAATGATCCCAAACATAAAGCAAAATCTATAATGGAATGGTTGAAAAATAAATGTATCCAGGTGTTAGAATGGCCAAGACAAAGTCCAGACCTGAATCCAATCGAGAATCTGTGGAAAGAGCAGAAAACTGCTGTTCACAAATGCTCTCCATCCAACCTCACTGAGCTCCAGTTGTTTTGCAAGGAAGAATGGGCAAGAATTTTAGTCTCTCGATGTTCAAAACTGAAAACTGAGACATACCTCAAGGGACTTGCAACTGTAATTGCAGCAAAAGGTGGTGCTACAAAGTAGCAACTCAAAGGGGCCAAATAATATTGCATGCCCCACTTTTCAGTTTTCTTTGTTAAAAAAGTTTAAAATATCCAATAAATTTCGTTCCACTTCACGATTGTGTCCCACTTGTTGTTGATTCTTCATAAAAAAAATGAGACTTTATATCTTTATGTTTGAAGCCTGAAATGTGGCAAAAGGTTGAAAAGTTCAAGGGGCCAAATAATTTCACAAGCACTGTATATTTTCCACAACCCCTTGCTTCTTCTCCAGGCATCATGCCTTCCCCCACAGACAGATAAGGCTGGCTTCACATTTGCGTATGTGAACGCAGCTTATGCTGCGTTCCCATACGCAGTCAAACGCATGCGCACTGCGTTCCTATGTTTAACATAGGAACGCATAGTGCTTGCGTTTGCTGCGTTCGGGTGCGGATGCGGACGATATCTGCTCCTTCCAGTGTCCAGCATCCGCACCCGGGACGCAGCCAGTTGCATTTTTTTGTGCGCTCGGGGAGCTTGGAAAATCAGCAAGCGTCCCCAAGCGCACAAAACCTGCATTGTCTTCAATGGGTCCGCAGTGTTCAGCGCTTGACAGCGCAGGAGAACGCTGCGGACCCATTGAAAAATCTCCCGGTGGCCGCCGGTGCTGTCACAGGAGCTCACCGACGGCCACCGGGAGATCAGCTGAGCCACTGCTGTCCTCTTCCTCCCCGCCGCTGGTAATCTGCTAGCGATGTCGGCGGGGAGAACAGCTGCTCTGACAGCTGTTTGAATCTTCCCGCACCGACATCTCCTCTCGGTGTTGGCGTGGGAAGATTCAAACAGCTGTCAGATCAGCTGTTCTCCCCGCCGACATGTCCCGGAGCTTACCGGCGGCCGGGAGGCGGAGATCTTCGGTGCTGATCTCCGCCCCCGGACACCGCTGATTGGCTGCTGGGCTCCACAGTGATGTGTCCGCAGGCGGACTTTCTCCACTGCGGACACATCTTTAGGCCCTACTTTGCACTGCTTTTGTGTCTGCATGCCATCAGCATGCAGACACAAACGCAAATGTGAAGCCAGCCTAACAATGGAAACTTCTACATCTGCTGTGTTAACTACTGGTGGCCCTCGGGGCAGAACTGACAAGACGTATTATGGTGCTGTGAATACTACTAATATTATATATATAAATGTAATTGTTATCTGTCTTTACAACTTTATATTTAGGTTTTTTAATCCTCCAATTGTGTTGAACATAGTAACCAATCACAGTGCAGTTTTCACATTATTATAGTAGTTTAATAAGTTAATGCTGGACTCTGATTGGTCTCTGACAGTTTCTTTTTTAGACAATAGAAATATTCAGTTCCATTCATAGTTAGTGGTGTCCATTATAACAAATATGGACATAAAAACTCATGATCTTAATGAGAAGATCCATTGCTGGCTTATAGTGGGTTTTCTCAAGTTTGGAAGTTTTATCCTATCCATGGGATAGGGGATAACTTCCTCATCACTGGAAGTCCAACTGTTGTGTCTTCCAATGAATGGAGAACCGGGGCTTTAATGATCCCCAAACGAATGGAGAGATTGATTCTTAATGGGAATGCCGAATAAAGGCGAGCGTAGCACTATTCTGGTCTTCAGCACTCCAATAAGAATGAATAGAGTTGCAGTATGCATAATCTATCACCGCTTCATTTAGAGGCCTAGTTCTCATGATCAGTGAGAGTCCAAACAATTGATAACTTACAAACTTGAGAATATACTTTTAATGATTGGTACCAGGGATGAGCGAGCATGCTCGGCGAGCACCGAATACCGCTGCGATGCTCGGACTCCTCGCTAATAATTAGTAATCTGACACAAATACACTGCTCCCTTCAGTGCACACAATGAGCTGGCACCTCACAGAGAGCAGATTGATTGTTAGGATCCCTCTGGGGGCCACAGCAAGGTGTTGTATGCTGCGGCGATTTGAAAAAGCCCACCCTCCCGCCCTTTCCCAGAAACGCTCGTTTTATAGCCGGAAGTCTGTGGGCAGAGCCTATCACTAATTGACTTGCATTGGGCTTGGTGCTCTGGCCGAGTACACGAGTATCTTGGGATGCTCGGCCAGAGCATCGAGCACCCGAGCATTTTAGTGCTCGCTCATCTCTAATTGGTACTTCTGTGCCACGTTTATAACACACCCAAGAGGTGCAGTGAAGATAACTGTTCCTTCTTTTACAGAAAAGTGCTTGTCTACTTTTTCCATGAGGACGGTAGACTTTTGGAAATTGATTGCATTTGAAAAATGTATTTGTTTTAAAATTTTATGCCATTGAGAAGTGATTGAAATTGTAGGATAACTAATTGGAGAATCACATTGAAGAAAGAGGCACTCACCCGGTGATAGTTGTTCCTCAACGGACGACTTTAATCAGCATTAGGGTACAGGGTGCTGGGGAGGGGGTGGAGCCAAGACCAGCCGAAGGATCAGTTGATCCGAAACGGTACCGTCGTCTGCACCTCCGACATCCCCTCCCCAGCACCCTGTACCCTAATGCTGATTAAAGTCATCCATTGAGGAACAACTATCACCGGGTGAGTGCCTCTTTCTTCAATGTGATTTTACCTCTCAGGCTGTTATAAGACTGTGCACACCCGGTTCTGCTGCAGTTGACACTGCTGATACCGCTACTTTGGATCTTAAGTGATCGGTGCCCCGCTATTCTGCCTCTCAAATATCGTCTTAACTAATTGGAGAAGATCTGGTCATTTGCTCCTCCATCCTCTACCATTTTAACAAAAGGAGAACTATACTGGATCTGCATCAGAGAAATCAGATTTGATCAAAATGACGGTAAGCATCAAGTGATACACAGCTAAAAATTAAGGTCTCTGTTCCTAAATTATTCTGCTCCTAGATAAAATAGCAAAAACCTTGTGCCAGATTCCTATGAAGCTGTATATCAGGAAATAAAGAACTCCAACAGCGCCCAAATGCATGACAAAGCAATAAAGCCTCATTTATTCTGCCATATATAGTAGCAAAGTTTCATCCCAGTATAGGACTTTATCACGCTTGATAATGACCCATACAGGGACAAAACGTTGTTACTATATATGGCAGAATAAATGAGGCTTTATTGCTTTCTCATGCATTTGGGTGCTGTCGGAGTTCTTTATTTCCTGATATGTAAGCAAACCAAGTGGGCGCCTTAGTGAAGTATGGCATGTGCCCTCTGGAGCTGTGAAGCTTGAATTAATCCAAGTGTGGTGTCGCAGGTTGTCCCTTTTGTCTGAGTACTATGAAGCTGTAGTTACACATCTTTTTAAATGGAGATGACCTAAGTAATAAATTACATATCAAATTTTAGCTCTTAAATGGACATCCACTTCAACTGAGTTACAACTTACAAAAGAATTTAAATAAGATGTCCTTAAGAAATGTGTCCATTCTTCATTTATAGAATCATCATTAATCTGGACATTAACGTGGAGGAGTGTCCAGAGCCGGTCAGCATCTCATCATCTGCTTTACTCATGGACTCAGATGATGCGTGATGCTCTAATGCGGAATCAGGACATATGGATGGTGTTGAGGTAGCATAGATCTATTGTCAAGCATAATTAAATGTAAAAATGACTTGGTATATATAATCTACTTTATAAAAGCCCTATCCAGTCTGTCTGCCTGTAAGTTTGTCCAGAAACCAGTGTCATCTATAGGACATCGTGTAAATTACAGTTAAACTGGAAAATTACAGATAAATTGGAAAGTGAAGTATGTGGCGCCCCACTGGTCAGGCGTCACAAATGGGGTACTGCACCCAAAGATGAGCGTGTGGTTACCCCTGTCGCAAGTAGACTGGAGAACACTGTGGAAGAATTTGAACCCAGCACACACCCACCCATGCATTTGGGGGGGGTCCCAAAAAGAGAGTGGGAGAGTGGAAAGTGTGTAGAAATCACAGGGAGACTTCAGTAGTGTCTTCTCCGGGGAAAGACGGAGAATGGGAGCTTACCCAAGAGAGAAAGGGGGCTTCAAAAGAGGTCTAGAGAAGGAAGTAGCCCAAGACAGAAAGGTCCTGACTTGTTCACCCGGAGTACACGGGTCTGACAACGCGGCCTGAGTGTTCACCCTCCGACCAAACCAGTCCTGGCTCCGAAGACGTTCTAGGGCGTTTATCCCCTGGGATGTACCACTGCTCAAGAAGCAGACCACGAGAAGATAGAGAAGGGACAGGACAAGGGTAGATCCAAGAAGGGAGTGCCAGAGACTTCCACAGATTCTGCATTCTGCTGTGACTACCCGGCTGGCCGTCCTGAGGGCAGTACTGTGAGCTGTACCACCATCTTTATCAGTCTTCTTTTACAAGTAAAGTACCTGGAAGAGTGAATTGCCTCTGTGTTTCTGTCCTGCATTCATTGACTTTTTCTCAACGGTCTGCACTGTCCTGGCAACAGGTAACACTGCCCCGGAGGCTTAGCTCTACCTGTAGGGAGCTGCTCTACTCTAGCCGCAATACCACCACCCTCCGGAGGACTGTGGCGGCGCTGGTGTCTAGTCACCAGGTACTACAGGTGGTGTCACGAGACAAAGACTCTAATTCCTTTGTAAATACTAAAACAACCCCTTCTTGTGGGCTGTCCCCAGGGGTCACGTATCTGGGCAGGCCACCAGTGATATCTCCCACTGAAGCAGAGGGCCCAGACATAAGAGTTCCCATACCCTGGGGTGCTACAAGTAGCCCATATGTTTAGTTGATCAGTTAAGTTTGGTTGATCAGTAAAAGAAAACAGGACCACCTTTAGGACTCTGGAGGAGCCCACACACAGTCTGTGACACTGGCCATAGTGCAGGCATTCATTATCGCCTGGGCCTGTGTCCTCTCTGTTTTAACCTTGGTTCGGACCCATCCTGCTGCTGCACTTCCTCCCATTTGCGTTCCACTCTAGAAAGTATGCATTAATAAAGAAGAAAACGTGTAAGGATGACCGGGATCAAGGAATTAGTCACCAAATATAAGTAAACGTTGTCAAAACTTTATTTTACAAAAAACACAAGGAACACAGAGCACAAACTTTAAAAACAATTAAAAGTGTGTGGTACACACAAATTATAATCTGCCCATGCCTGGGGTGATACAAGTGTGGCACCACAGGGTCCAATTGCAGCAGTGTCATTATCGCCCTCGGGTGGTAGTGTCACACTTGAGAGCAACAAAAGGGTATCCACACCAGACTGTAACCGCACACAACACCTTTCTGCCTCCAGGCCTTAAGGGGGAGACCAAGACCTGGCTTCAGGGTAAGCTTCCCTATAAATTCTGGTCTAAGGCGGAGTTAGTAAGTTCAGTTCCTAGGAGGACTGAGGAAGACACTATGTGACCCGATGATGCTCTCTGACATCATCACAGGTCCTATAAGCACAAGGACCTGTGGGAGGCAGCACTGGATAGAGGATAGGTGAGCATAATGATTTTATTATTTTTAACTCTTTCTTTTACTTAATTACACTTCTGCAATGTGTATTATACATTGCAGAAGTGTAATTAGAAGGGTTGGAGCAATTTTAGTGTACTGAGCATGCTCATTACACTAAAATCGGGTCCAAGGAGGCATCAGATGTTTCCTCGGACCCTGCTCCATAGGGCCCCATGTTAATGGAATCGGATTGGATCGGATTTGGCATAATTGCCATCCGATCTGTCAGATCCGATTTTTTCCAAATTTGATTCGGATTCAAAAATCTGAGCAGTCTCTGATCTTTGCACTGGAAAGAAATCGTACAAAATCGGATCGGACGTGATTCGGATGGCAATTAGTGCACATCCGAATCGGCCCAATCTCTATGGGGTTACATGGGGGCAAATTCGGATCCGACGCTGTCCGATTTCACAAAATCGTAGTGTGAAACTAGTTTAACTGTGTTTGCTGCAACAGAACAGAAACTGTATTCAAGAACAATTATTATAGATGTACCTGTTAGGATGTACCTGCCCACTGTGTGTTTTTGGTGCGTTTTTTTGCTGCCTTTCAGCACCAAAAATGCAGCACCCACAGCCTTATCATGATAGTCTATGTGATTTTACAAAAGATGTGCCCAAATGTGAATTTTTGGTGCAGAAATTGTCTGCATTTTTTTTTTTTTGCAATTAAACATGCTCGTTTTTGGGCTGCATTTTCCCCATAGACTCCATTCTAACCCTCAGAAAAAGGTATCACAAACGAATGGATATTCCCACAGCCTGTTTGTGGTGAGTTTTTCCTGCAACTTCCAAAACAAAAAAGCTCCAATACTCAGCCTCCCCAGCGTTCCCACAGTGATCCACAGTGTTTTCTTCATTCCGGGCACTGTGAGAAGTGAGGGAAGGACCTGCACTGCCCATGTGATTGGCCATGTGACTCAATCTGTCACATGGCCAGCCTCTGAATGGTCGAAAACCACAGGTCATTCAACTGCCTGGGAAGAAGACATCACCAATCACTGTGGGCTCACTGGAGGGTGAGAAATTGTGTGTGTGTGTGTGTCTGTCTCTTTGTGGGTCAGTCTGTCTTTGTGTGTCACCTTATTTGTGCTGCGTTTGGATGTGCACAAACGCAGCACAAACACAGCACAAATGTAACAGGTTTGTGCTGCGTTTGTGTACATACAAATGTGGTGCCCCTGCGACCAGGGTGGCCACATAGGGAACTGCAGCCAGGCAGAAGGTAGACAGTTTGTGCAACAAACTCCCTTACAGCACACACACCTACTAGAGCACAACACCCAACCTGGAGCCTGGGACTCCAGGCGGGCAAGGGGTGGTAGGGTGTAGAGGAAAGTGGGTGGGAAGGAAGGAAGGTCAGGTGGCAGAGAGCACAAAAAGAGGAAAAGAGGATGAAGGAGTTAGTAGGCCACAGTGAGCCAAGAGGTAAAGACCAGAAGAAAGTGACACATCCCAGTGGGGTTGGGCTCCCTGGAGACGCAGAATCCAAAGAGACACAGATCATGGAGAGAAAGCTCATCTATAGCCGGCATCCCAGGGGAGTGTGAGGACAGAGACCGGACCGGTATCACCGGGTCCGAGGACACGGCAACACCGACCAACTACCGGCGGAGTAGTTTTCCCTGATTGTACTGGAATCACACGGGTTAGAGGAAGCCTGGTGGAAGATAGGGTTACTGCAGACTAGGCACACACCAGAGTGTTGGTTCTGAGGGGAACTGAAGTTCCATACTGGCTTCCCAGACAGACCAACGGGGGAGCTTTAACTCCAGGTTGGAGTTCCCAACACAAGGGTTGGAGGCACAGCAGCAACCACGAGGACCCGGCTTACCGCCCACACAGGGGGAAGCTGCATACAAGGGCCAAGCTGTCGTCATACAACCTGCAGAGAGAACAAAGAGGGAGAGAACAGCCTGAAAGGACACATAGAAGGAGTGAGGGATCTCAGAGTGACAGTGTGGCTGCAAAGGGTTAAGTGTACCGGAGTTAACTGAACTGTGAACTCTGTTAAGAACTGTACCATGACTTGTGTAACTTTGAAGAGTTGAGCGTAAACCCAGTGAACCCTGCTTCAGTGACCGTGTCTGATACCAGGAATACAGAACTGTACTTTATCCACCTTTTACCCTGCCAGGAGCAGCCCGACCCGCGGCGGGCTCATCCATCCAGCTGCAGCCAATCCATCCCTCCATCCTCCTGGCAGAGCTGCGCTGCAGCGGTGGTCCCATCACTGACCACAACCCGTGGGTGGCGTCACGATGAACATTATCCACTGTATATATTCCCTTTTACTTGTGAGAACCCGGGATACGGTCTGGACCAGGACCTCCGTGACATCCCCAGCAGTACCCCCGTCTGGTACCGAGTACCCCGTCCCAGTGGGCTCCACACAAACTTGGCACAAAAATGCAGCACAAAAAACAGTGGGCACTTAGCCTTATTCTTTCACAAGTAAATGGCTGCAATTGACCTTGTGTCTACCCTGTTTCCTGGATAATGGTAGTGCACCACATTACATCACCAAGAAACAGAGGTTAACTAAGTGCCCGCTGGTGTTACTGACTCGCCCCAGGGCTCGGGTACTTGGCTCTCAAGCTGTTTCAGTCAGGGGATGTCACGGGTGGCTTGCCCGAGGCCGTGGCCCTGGTGGTCAACTAAATAAAGGGGATGAAGTTTTTGTCTTCGTGACGCCACCTGCTGAGTCTGGTGATGCCCACCAGTGCCGCCACAGTCCTCCGGTGGTTGGTGGTATTGCGGCTTAGATGGATTAGTCCCCGCAGGCAGGACTGAACCACCGGGGCAGTGATGCTGTAAAGCAAACAGTTTGTATTTAGTGATGGGCGAATCCTAAATTACTCGGAATCGCTTGACTCTAGCGAGTCCGAGCACAGGACTCGCTACTCGTTGCGAGTCTAGCGAGTCCAATGTTAATGAATGGGGAAGCGAGTAATAGCGAGTAGTGTGAGATTTACAAATCGCAGATGTGTCTCGGAAGCTTCAGCCTGAAGCAATCCTAGTTTTGTCATTTATTTGCATTGCTCGTTTACTTTGTAAGTAATCGCTGACTCGCACAGATAAGATCCTGTCTCCTCTGTACAGGCTGCCAGCTCCAGGGTCCTAGAGCCCGCCTGCTGCCTGATGTAGCAGTGCTGAGATTGTTCTCAGTCTGCTCATTCCCTGTGTACAGACATGAATGTCTGTGCACAGAGATGATGTAGCAGAGCTGAGATTGTTCTCAGTCTGCTCATTCCCTGTGTACAGACATAAATGTCTGTGCACAGAGATGATGTAGCAGAGCTGAGATTGTTCTCAGTCTGCTTATTCCCTGTGCATAGACATCTATATTTATGCACAGGGGATGTAGCAGAGAGGACATCGCGTTTTGGACTGCGTCGGACGGAAGAGGATTTTTTTAATTAAAGATGGAGTCCCTAATGGCTTTTTTTTTTATTTCTAATAAAAAATTTTCCTTGTGTTGTGTTTTTTTTAAAACAATTTAATAGAAATTCATGGCGGTCATATCTAATATTGGCGTGACCGCCATAAATTTCGGGCTTAGGGTCAGCTGATAATACAAAGCTGGCCCTAACCTCTATTACCCAGCGTGCCACCGCCACCAGGGCCGCTGGAAGAGCGGGGTTCAGCGCCAGAGGATGGCGCTTCAATGAACGCGCCATCTTCTGGGGCGGCTGCGGGCTGCAATTTGCAGCGGGGGGTTCCCAGAAAGCTTGGGCATCCCTGCGCTGCGGATTCCAGCCCCCAGCTGCTTAGCTGTACCTGGCTAGACATAGAAATTGCGCGGAGCCCCACGCATTTTTTTTAATTATTTCATGAATTTCAGAGTCAGAGTCTCAGAGTCAGAATCTCAGAGCGCCATCCTCTGGCGCTGAACCCCGCTCTTCCAGCGGCCCTGGTAGCGGTGGCACGCTGGGTAATAAAGAGGTTAGGGCCAGCTTTGTATTATCAGCTGGCCCAAAGCCCGAAATTTATGGTGGTCACGCCAATATTAGACATGACCGCCATGAATTTCTATTAAAATGTTTTAAAAAAAACACAACACAAGGAAAATGTTTTATTAGAAATAAAAAAAAAGCCATTAGGGACTCCATCTTTAATTAAAAAAATCCTCTTCCGTCCGACGCAGTCCAAAACGCGATGTCCTCTCTGCTACATCCCCTGTGCATAAATATAGATGTCTATGCACAGGGAATAAGCAGACTGAGAACAATCTCAGCTCTGCTACATCATCTCTGTGCACAGACATTCATGTCTGTAACAGGGAATGAGCAGACTGAGAACAATCTCAGCTCTGCTACATCATCTCTGTGCACAGACATTCATGTCTGTACACAGTGAATGAGCAGACTTAGAACAATCTCAGCACTGCTACATCATCTCTGTGCACAGACATTCATGTCTGTACACAGGGAATGAGCAGACTGAGAACAATCTCAGCTCTGCTACATCATCTCTGTGCACAGACATTCATGTCTGTACACAGGGAATGAGCAGACTGAGAACAATCTCAGCACTGCTACATCATCTCTGTGCACAGACATTCATGTCTGTACACAGGGAATGAGCAGACTGAGAACAATCTCAGCACTGCTACATAATGTCTGTGAGCAGGCGGGGTCTAGGACCCTGGAGCTGCACAGAGAAGACAGCTGGACTCGGCTCAAAAGAAACAGCAGTTATCTGCGAGTTTCCCTGCTATCACTGGCACAGTAGCCAGTGATTACTCGCAGGAGTCTAATGCAAACAATGGCAATCCTAGTGTTGTCAGCGTTTCTGACAAAACTAGGATTGATATTGATTTGCATTGGACTCGGCGAGTAATCACTGGGAAACTCGCAGAGTACCGAGTCCTGCGAGTCCCTTACTACTCGCCGAGTAACGAGTCCTAGCGAGTAGATTCGCCCATCCCTATTTGTATTGACAGGATGCAGCAGAGTCGGGACTTCACTTCACCGGGTAACTTTACTGACAAACTTCGCCAAAGTCATACAGGTCAGTAGTTCAATAGATGTTATAATGGAAAATGCTCCGGATGCTGCAATTGGAATTTCTGGCTGCTAGATGGCTCCCTCCTTATATTCCTTTCTTTTCCTTTCTTTCCTTTTGCCTCCCAGTGGCGGTGAAGTCTGACTCATGTAGATAATCTGACCTCAGCTGCGTTTCTTCCTCTTTCTCTCCCTCCTTTGCGGTCTCCGGGACAACCTTCTCTTAAGCTAAGCAGTGGCCTCTGCTCCTAGCTTTTGGCTCCCTTTTAGTTTTGACTCACTCAGAAGACTGGGGCTGTATTTATAATATCCCCGTACGTCAGATTCTCTGTGAGCCTGGTAGGATCTCACAGTTACGGGCTCCGGTACCCGTTTTCCTTCCTGAACTGGCTCGCATAAGCCTCTGTTCCTTCTCTCTGTTTTCTCGGATCTATGCTGGGCCCCTCAGCCGAGGAGACCCTCCTTGCTCCAGGTCTTCCAACTGACTACTACTCCTCCTCTCCTTCAACTCACTCTGAGTCCTCTACTAGTTCCCCCTAGAGGCCATTATATCTCCACACTATTCTAGTGTGTGGGTGTTGCTCCAGGGTTCCATATAGTGACCATAGTCCCAATTGCAGTGGGGTGACTACACAGCTTTTCTGGGTGTAGTACCCCTTTTGTGGCACCTACATAGTGGGGCGCCACGTTACCAATCCTTTTCCTTTCCTTATGTGTAACTATTGTTATTCACCATGAGCTAATGAAACACTGAGGTAATGTAATTTAAATCAAAACCTTTCATAATAAAAATTCAAATACAAATTCATTCACATGTTATGAAATATGAGTGAGGGGGGGCGTAAAAAATCAATTAAAAGGCACTATGTGCACACTAAAAAGGTGGAGGCGGGAGTGTGGAGAAAAAGGCTTGTAGTTTTTCTTAAAAACCTCTTGGGTGTTGGATTCCTGCTTGGGTTTCCACGTTTGATAAGTGTGCAGGTGGCACACCCACTCCAGGGCCAGGGAAGACTCGGGAACCGGGCGGTTACTCGTTGTTCTCCTCTTTCGGTTCTTTTCACAGGGACAGATGAGGGTCGAGACCTGGTCCTTTGACCCTGGCAGTGCCAATAAATGGGGGACAGATGACAGGGAAAGTCTGAGAGGGATAGGGGTATTCGTGACGCCACCTGCGGTATGCGGACAGGACAGCCGCTGCTGCTTCAGAACCTCTGGGGACGGTGACCGGCAGCTTGGATGGTTCCGCTCCCCGCAGGTGGAGCGCAGTCCCCAGCGCAGCGAGATGGAGGAGTCAGTTCGTACCTTGACGGATGTTCACTGAGACATCAGTACCCCGATGTCTCATGTGGCCCCTGCGGCCGGTGGTCGCCGCTAATAAAAGTCTCACACACCACAGCTGGAGTTCCATTATTTTTACTCAGTTCTTTCAGCAAGGCTGCCGGGTACATCCCTTGCCAACCTCCGGTTCAGCGTTGTCCCAGAACCGGGTTAGTGCAGTCCAGTCACAGTCGGTGCCCTTTCTTCCCTCTCTAGGTGTTCCTATCTCTGGTGGTCTCTCTCTCTCCCAGCGCTATAAGGGGTAGTTCTCTTCTGGGGCGAGTGCGACATTACTCTGCCGCCCAGGCTCTCAGTGCCTCCGCAGCACAGAGCTCAAGTACTGGCGGCCATGGGTGCTGTTGTGTTCCCTCCTGGGCATTGCTCCCTAGTTCAGCCACCTTCCCCAAGTTGTGTCGGGTGTTTGGCCACAGCTCCCATTAGAAGCCTGGGGCCTCCGGTTTAACGACTCGGGCATATAGCTTCCGCACCGTGTTCAGGGCCAGTTCCCTGTCCACCAGCCCCTCTGGTTCATCAGATTCGGGCGTACGGGGATCAACGCCTCATCCACACCCCAAGGACTCTCGTCTTCTCCACCTGTTGATTTCTCCCTCATGTGGACAAGTGTGGTCGTGCTCCAGCCCATGGGAGTCGGCACTCCCGACTTCCACTCTACTCCTTTCCCGATGGTCTCTACTCTCCAACTCCTACTACTACTTTGTCCCCCTTTTGAACCTGGGTCCTCCCTCAGGGTCCACCCACCGTCCCAGTGGCCTAAGGTTGTATGTGTGTTTGTTTTTGGGATCAACTGCACCACCCCGGCAACTGGAGAGCAGAGGCACTACTCCCCTTAACCGCAGGAGTGCAGTATCTCTAGTGTCGGCCTACCCAGTGGATCGCCACACAGGGACACTGTTAACAGGTTTCTTTTTATCTTCCTCTTGTATGAGGATGAGAAGTCAAATTTATGTGGCTGATTTGATTGTAGCCATCTCCGTTGTGGGATAGGCCTTACTGTTTGAACCTGGTTGTTTGGTGATTTGTAGGGATCAGGTGGTCTTTTGTTGTTGGTTACACTTATACACCTTGCTGGTGTTGTTCTGGTGTAGGGTAAATGATCCTCCAGTGGTTAGAAACCTTTTACCAGTGTCCCTGCACACCTATCAAATGAGGAAACCCAAGCAGGAATTCAACACCCAAGAAGTTTTTAAGAAAAACTACAAGCCTTTTTCTCCCCCCCCCCACCTTTTTAGTGTGGCCATAGTGCCTTTTAATTGATTTTTTACGCCCCCCGCACTCATATTTCATAACATGTGAATGAATTTGTATTTGAATTTTTATTATGAAAGGTTTTGTTTTAAATTACATTACCTTAGTGTTTCATTAGCTCATGGTGAATAACAATAGTTGCGCTGAGTCCTAACAATGCACATATTTAATTAGCTCTATGAACAATAAAAAAGTCTTTACACGGGACTCTTTAAGGACCTACAAGCAGCAACAAGGGCCCTCAATAGCTATTCCCTAGCTAGCCCCACAGTCATCCAGCTCCAGTGTTACCTAATATTTAACGTAATCACCTTTTCCTTTCCTGTTTGTCACTGCCATGGCGGAGTGGCAACTTCCGCACACCAATGTGGCATTACACAGGACGCCGGTGATCATTCACAGTAGCATTGGAATACTGTTGCCAACTCAAAAATAATTATAAACATGTAAAAAAAGGCAATAGTTTTTTCCAACCCAGGTCATAGAAACAAATGCACAGACAGGAGGCAGCAGGCCCCCTTAATAAATGAGGTAACACAGGTGCAAAATACTAACTAAACAACCCCTCCCTGCCTACCAGTTCATGGAATAGGTGATTTCCCAGTGTAATGGTGGGTTTACACACACCAATTTATTTGTTCAATATCTGAACCAATCTCTGGTTGCAGTGAAATCATGGATACATTGCTCCATTTTGTGGCTGTGTACAACATGGAGCAATGTATCCATGATTTCACTGCAACCAGAGATTGGTTCAGAGATTGAACAGATAAATTGGTGTGTGTAAACCCACCATTAGAATTGCACACAGACAATAGGGTGCAAGTCACACACATGTGAAGCACACGCCCCCATTATGTGATTATATGGGCTGCCGCCACTCTCAATGCCCCACACAGGTACAGGCCCCTTGTTACAAGGTCACCATTGATGGGCCTCGCTGCACCCTGTTAAAATATATGAAATGTGCAGAACAATAAATGTGATGTATTGGCTAATGCTTTGGTCAAAATACGCAAGCTCACAACCCAAAGTCAAGGGTCCCCGTGTCTTATGAGACCCTACACTACAGTAAAATAAAAAGAATAGCCAAAGAAAAAAAAGGACATTTAAAAAAAATCTAAAATCATTTTTTACTTTACTGTAGTAAATGGACTCACAAGACATGGGAACCCCTGTCATTGGGTTGCAAGTTTATAGTAGGGAGTGTAATAGGCTGTTGGCTGGGCACTGTGCTTCACACGTGTGACTTATGCCTTATTGCAAGCCTCATCTGTGTGTAATGCTAAGGGTTCACTTAAATCTGCGTACAGAAAAAATCGATCCGATTTATAACCAGAAACGTTGGGCAAGTGAAATCCGTTTGGTCTCCATACGTCATGCCAGTGCTCTGCCAGTGTGTGATTTTTTTTCTCGCCCAGCATCCATATGACATCTGCATGCAATGTGTTTTTTTCTCAGCAGCTCTTATTGTACAACCATTTACGGTGTTCTATGCTACACAATGGTAATGGAAAACCTCTATAGCTGTTGCGTGAGGTGTCACGGTGACACAGGCCCTTATAAACATTTAATAAGCTTTTTAAAGTTATAGTGTTTTGTCTTCTATAGGTTATGTGGGTTTGGAAGGGGTTAATCTGCCTGGTGATGATATGTTAATCAAATTTGTTTTCAGAATCATGAAAAGAAGAAGCTGATAAATTTGAGCGCCTAAATTCCTGTTTTTATATACGGTAGGTTCCTGGGATTTGTATATTCTGACAGGATGCCTGTTAGGCCGGAGACACACAATGTCTACTTAGCAATGAATAAACTTCAAATAAGACTCAATCCACTCAGAAAAGCGATTACTTCTCTAAGTTCGGAGACACACTGAGCGAGACACATGCGAGATACTCTCACTTGTCTTGCATAACTCACCCGGCAAGGCCACTGACTCTGTGGACTGGAGCGCGTCAGCTGCATAGAGACACAGGTTTTTAAGGTAATATATGGAGTATTGGATTAAAAAATGTATTGGATATTTATTTGTATGCTAATTCATTCATATTTAAGTCGCTCTTAATAAAACACATTTGCCATTTTTCATCTAAAATTCACTTGTCTTCACTGGCCTTTTTATATTTGTTACATGTGATAAGCATAGATAGGTCTTGTGTCACCATGTATCTTAGAAAACAGTTGCCATATGGATAGTCAGTTTGCCGTCCAATGTTTTCTCCCACCCATAGATTTACCTTGGCGAGACGTTTTATACAACTACCGTATATCCTCTTTGTGACCCTTGACGTACTGTATACGTCATGAAAATCTGTGCCTTTCAGACACATGACATATCCAGTATGTCATGGTGATTTTGCAGGCACAGCGACTATACGCACACGATTGCCGCCAGATCTCCGGTTAATCTTAAGACTGAGACCCGACATTCACTGCCAGGAGCAGTGTCTGCACCGCTCTGGGCAGTTTAATCCCTTCAATGCTGCAATCAATAGTGAAGGCAGCATTTAAGAGGCAGGAGGACGACCACGCACTATTTTCAAGCCAGCAGACCCCCGTGACATGATCACGGGTACCTGATCACTGCTATGGTAACCCTGGATCATCGTCATGATGACCCCAGGTCACTTTTCTACAGATAGCCTCGCCCACCATGTCAAAAGCATGATGAGCGAGGTAAAAAGTCAGTGCTGTGGGTGCAGCACTGACATATCTATTGCAATGTTCGTGCATTGAAATAGATGATATCACTGATCAAAGTGATAAAATGTGATGTCCCATAATAAGTAAAAAAGTACAAAAAAAAGTAAAAGTATATAAAAAAAACTAAATTAACAAGCAAAAAAATATAATCGATAAATATGTATATTTATGTAAAAAAATAAATACACATATTCAGCATTGTAGCAACTGGAACAACCCACTCTATAAAGCTGTCACACTAGCTAACCCCTTCAGTGGAAAATAAAAAATGTGGCAAAACACTATGCTTTTTCATCATACCCCCAAAAAAGTGAAATTAAACACGATCAAAAAGTTGCATGTAAATAAAATTAGTGCTACTGGTAACGTCAAATTGACCCACAAAAACAAACCATCATATGGCTCGTTCTATGAAAACCACATAAAACCCCCAAACCCTCCACAAGGGGGTTCAAGGTGCTCACCACACATCTAGAAAAGTTCCTTGAAGGGTCTATTTTCCAAATTGGGGTCACTTATGTGGGAAAGGTGACACATCAGGGGCTCTCCAAACGCAACAAGGCGCCAGATAGCAATTCCAGCCAATTTACCATTCAAAAAGTCAAATGTCGTTCCTTCCCTTCCGAGCCCTGCTGTGCGCCTAAACAGTAGTTTTCTGCCACATTGGCGTGCTCAGGAGAAATTGCATAACAAATTCTATGGTGCAATCTCTCCTTTTACCCTTTTAAAAATTCAATATTTGAGGGTAAAAGAAGATATTTGTTGAAAAAAGTAAAATGTTAATTTTTCCCTTCCACATTGCTTTAATTCCTGTGAAGCACCTGAAGGGTTAATAAACTTGTTGGATTTGTTTTTGAGCAGTTTGAAAGGTACAGTTTTTGAAATGGTGTCACTTCTGGATATTTTCTTTCACATAGGGCCACTTTACACACACCAACTTATCTGTCCAACTTCTGAACAACTTACTGGTTGCAGTGAAATCATGGACACATTGCTCCATTGTACACAGCCACAAAATGGAGCAATGTGTCCATGATTTCACTGCAACCAGCAAGTTGGTCAGAAGTTGGACAGATAAGTTGGTGTGTGTAAAGTGGCCCATAGACCCCTGAAAGTCACTTCGCATGTGTTGTGGTCTTTAAAACAAAAGTGGCTTTGTAAATTTTGTTGGAAAAATGAGAGATTGCTGATGAACTTTGAACCCTTCTAACTTCCTAAAAAAATTCAAAAACTGTGCTGATGTAAAGTAGACATGTGGCATATGTTATGTATTAACTAGTTTGTGTGATATAACTCTTTGTTTAAAGGTATAAAAA
>JARQOC010000002.1:127196648-127214531 GCA_033576535.1 Allobates femoralis | reverse complement strand
CAAAAAACAAAGCATCATACAGCTCGTTCAATGAAAACCACATAAAATCCCCAAACCCTCCACAAGGGGTTCAAGGTGCTCACCACACATTTAGAAAAGTTCCTTGAAGGGTCTATTTTCCAAATTGGGGTCACTTATGGGGGGTGGGGAGGGGGGTGACACATCAGGGGCTCTCCAAACGCAAAAAGGCACCAGATAGCAATTCCAGCCAATTTACCATTCAAAAAGTCAAATGTCGTTCCTTCCCTTCCGTGCCCTGTTGTACGCCCAAACAGTAGTTTTCTGCCACATATGGTGATTTGGCGTAAAATGTTAATTTTTCCCTTCCACATTGCTTTAATTCATGTGAAGCACCTGAAGGGTTAATAAACTTGTTGAATTTATTTTTGAGCCGTTTAAAAAGGTACAGTTTTTGAAATGATGTCACTTTTGGATATTTTCTGTCTAATAGACCCCTAAAAGTCACTTCACATGTGATGTGGTCTTTAAAACAAATGTGGCTTTGTAAATTTTGTTGGAAAAATGAGAAATTGCTGATGAACTTTGAACCTTTCTAACTTCTTAACAAAATAAAAAAAATTCAAAAACTGTGCTGATGTAAAGTAGACATGTGGGATATGTTATTTATGAACTAGTTTGTGTGATATAACTCTTTGGTTTAAAGGTATAAAAATTTCAAATTTGAAAATTTTCGCCAAATTTGCAATTTTTTTCACAAATGAATGCAAAAAATATTGTCCTAAATTTACTGCTAACATGAAGTACAATGTGTCACAAAAAACTCTCTGAATCCCTTGCAGTGTTCTCACGGATCGGTGATAATACCGGTGCAAGAGCAGACAGTTGCTTCCTGTGGTGTACCTGTTTCCGCCGGATCTGGAAATAAATGACACGCCCCCTAGGGTGTGTAATTTGGAACTGCGTTCATCGCATTTGCAGTTCCAAAACCTAGATCCGGCTTACATAGAGCCTGATTTTAATTCATCCTGCATTGTCCCCTATCCGGATGGTCACGGTGTTTGATATGGAGACCAAAAATGCTCCAAGTTGCGTTTTTGGTTTTATGGAAAAAACTGTGACCACCCAGATTATGGAAAGAAGTGCAAAACTGGATGCACTCGCAAGTTCATCCTGCCCCATTGAAAGTCAATGAGGCCAAAAATAGATGCAGGTGCATCCAGTCTCAGCCATATTTACATGGAAGGCTTAAAACGCCAGTGTGAAACCAGCCTTAGAGGTTGACATTCTAATTACACACAGCTAAAAATTGAATGGAGACTGAGGGTTGCAACATATGGATCTCTCCTTTCAAGTGTTTGGGAGTTGTAAAAACCCTCTAGATATGCCAAAATGATTATTGGAAACAGGGGCGTATCAACAATAGGTGCAAGGATTGTAATCACAGGCTTGACAAAGGATAAAGGAACTGTGGTAGCATGTGCACTCGGTATTTACCATCTACTTGTGGTTTGTCCTGTATCATTATTGGAACACCAACTTTATTGAAATAAATTGCATTGATTTAACATCGGAAGCTGGACCACTCATCTATCTTCTCACTGCATGCTGGACGTTGTCAGGGCACTGGGTCCGTGCATGCCAGTTCCGTCTAAAGGTACTGTTACATGTTGCAATGTTGAAAAGATATCCTTAACGATCTCATGAACGTGCGGTCATTAGGACATCGTGTGTCATTTGGAACTGCGTTCTCAGAATTTGCAGTTCCAAAACCTAGATCCGGCTTACATAGAGCCCGATTTTGATTTATCCTGCATTGTCCCTATCCGGATGGTCACGGATTTTGATATGGAGACCAAAAATGCTCCGAGTTGCGTTTTTTGTTTTATGGAAAAAACTGTGACCTCCCAGATTAGGGAATGAAGTGCAAAACTGGATGCACTCGCAAGTTCCTCCTGCTCCATTGAAAGTCAATGAGGCCAAATATGGATGTGGATGCATCCAGTCTCAGCCGTATTTACATGGATGGCTGAAAAAGCCAGTGTGAAACCAGCCTTAAGAGGTTGACATTCTAATTGCACACAGCTAAAAATTGAATGGAGACAAAGGGTTGCAACGTATGGATCTCTCCTTTCAAGTGTTTGGGAGTTGTAAAAACCCTGTAGATATGCCAAAATGATTATTGGAAACAGGGGCGTATCTACAATGGGTGCAGGGGTTGTAATCACAGGCATGACAAAAAGGACAGAGAAATTGTGGCAGCACGTGCACTATATACCATCTACTTGTGGTTTGTCCTGTATCATTATTGGAACACCGACTTTATTGAAATAAATTGCATTGATTTAACATCGGAAGCTGGACCACTCATCCATCTTCTCACTGAATCCTGGTCTTTGTCAGGACACCGGGTCCGTGCATGCCGGTTCCGTCTAAAGGTACCGTTACACGCTACATATTTGAAACGATATCCTTAACGATCTCATGAACGCTCGGTCATTAGGACATTGTTTTGACATTGTTGGTGAGCTGTCACATGTGTAGATATCGTGCACGATGCACCAACTATGTGGCAAGCAGGTATCGTTCACACAACCCAGAGAACGATATTTCTTCATTGCTGAGAGTTGGGGACATCGTTAACGACATCATTATCGCGGTGTCACACACAAAGATACAGCAGGTTGGCTGATCGTTGATCCTCTGATTTGAGAACATGTTCTCACATCTGGATTCAGCGATCCAACGATTTATTGTATCCATATTTCAGTGTCATACGCAACGAGGTAGTAACGATGTTGCTTGAACGACTCCAAACCTGTGATGTTTAAGCGATATCGTTAACGATCTCATACCGTGTAACCGTACCTTTAGGTGAGCTGGATTTACTCTTTCATTCAAAGGGTTGCAACGTATGGATCTTTCCTTTAAAGTTTTTGGGAGTTGTAAAAACCCTGTAGATATGCCAAAAGGATTATTGGAAACAAGGGAGTAACTACAATAGGTGCAGGGGTTGTAATCAGAGGCTAGGGGGCCCCAAAAGTCCTTTTTGTCCTATAGAAAAAGACTAATGCTATCAAAGGTTTTCAGTAATTGAGGTCTCGATGTGAAAGTCCCAACGTGGCCCCATTAGCTTCAAGTTACATCACTAGAAACATTTTCTTGAAATAATTTACTTCAAACTAGAGTTGAATTTTAGGAGGAATTGCTAAAAGTAAAAAAAGGTACGCATACATGTGTTGTTATTCTGAAAGACGCTGTTCCACACATTGAGAAATCCTGTCTGTAATATTCCCCTGCTGACGATGTATTTATAGACTGTATTGAGTAATATAAGATTTCTGTAGAACAGACAATGAAGCAAGTCTAAAACGCTGACATAAGCACAGTGCACCCCCTCCAATTAAAAAACAGTACACACAATAATACCTGTAAAAAAATAAACACATTTTTAAAAACAAAGAACCCATTATGTTGTGAAGTCCTTGATAATTAATTTAAGCCCTTCACCCCTGAGCCTGGTTTTCACCATCCTGACCGGGTGAATTTTTTCAATACTGACCAGGGTCCCTTTATGATGTTATAACTCTGGAACGCTTCTATAAATCCCAGTGATTCTGAGGCGGCCGTCACACGCACAGATATCGCACAAGATATCGCTTGAACGCGGCAGATTAAACATCGCGTAAGCGATGTCTGTGCGTGTGACGGCAGGATACGACGAGCGAGATCTGATCAAATCGCAAAATCGAGATCTGAGGCCCGGTCCTCAGATCTAGCGATTTACGATTTAGCGATCTGCTTCATCGTGGTGTATAACACCACGATGAGCGATCTCCCAGCGGCAGAGCCTATGGTGGGAGATGGTAACTATGGTACACGTCGGGTAACTAAGCGACGCGCGGCGCCTAGTACCCGATGTGTACCATAGTTACCAGCGAGATCGCGGCTCCACATCGCTGGTGAATCTGTCTGTGTGACATCTCACCAGCGATGTGAGCGATATTGTAAGCGATCGCGCGTGCACGTGATCGCTTACAATATCGTTCTAGATATCTGTGCGTGTGACGGCCGCCTGACATTGTTTTTTAATGACATATTATACTTCATGTTAATGGTAAAATTTAGTACAATATTTTTTGCATTTATTTGTGAAAATATTGGAAATATGGCAAAACTATAAAACATTTTGCAATTTTGAAACTTAAAATTTGTATGTCCTTAAACCAGAGCATTACGTCATATACAATAGTTAATACATAGTATTTACCAAGTCTACTTTACATCAGCACATCATTTTTTTAACATAATTCTTTTTTGTTAGAGAGTTAAATATTTATCAGCAATTTCTATTTTTTCCAACGAGATTCACAAAACCATTTTTTTAGGGACCACATCACATTGGAGGTGACTTTGAGGGGCCTATGTGATAGAAAATACCCAAAAGTAACACCAATCTAAAAACGGCACCCGTCAAACTGCTCAAAACCACATTCAAGAAGATTATCAACCCATCAGGTGCTTCACAGGAAATGAAGCAATGTGGAAGGAAAAAATTAAAATGTTCCTTTTTTTTTCCACAAAAATATTACTTTAGACTCACATTTTGCAATTTCACAAGGGTAACAGGAGAAAAATGCACCATATTATTTGCTGTATACCTTCTTCTGAGTACACCTTTACCCCATATGTGATGGAAACTATTGTTTGGCTGCATAGCAGGGCTTGGAGTGGAAGGAGCACTATTTGACTGTTGGAACATCAGCTGGAATAGTTAGCAGACTCCATGTCCCGTTTGGAGAGCCGCTGCTGTGCCTAAACAGTGGAAAACCATCACAAGGGACTCCAATTTCAAGGCCATTGCAAACTCAAGAGGGCGCTTCTTATGAAGATACTGAAGTCAAGGCTACTTCACCTTTTTCAGGCCATTCTACACTTGTGTAATGTGCATTGCATGAATGTCTGTGATCTCACATGTACAAAGTATACAATCCTCCTCCATTGCAGTGTTTGTTGTGCCAGAACTGATACACTGTGTGATGAACCGACCTGTTGACTCTGTGTCACGGTATCACTATTGGGGTTACTTCAACCAACAAGGAACCCCAAACGAGTGCCATCATAACCAAGGGTACACCAGGGACACAGTAACAATGGTGGGCCCTGAGGCTAGGAAGAGGGAGATGGGACACTTCCTGCACTGACCTGAGGCTGTACCTTAAGCTCCCTAGCGTCCCTATACAGGTTTTTCCACACCATTGACAAGCAGGATATCTAGTCCCTTACTAACCATGAACTTACCCCTTACTAGGGAAATAGCCAGCGAGAGCACTAGTCCCACTGCTGCAATAATAAACACGAGGGAAGGAAAACAAACAGGAGAAAACACCAAAGGATGTACACCAACTTTACCTAGCAGGACAACATCAACAACAAGGGTTTCATATTCTGTGGCTAGGATGAAATGGAAATCTTATAACTGGCGCCTTCTGGTGGAACATGGGACTATTTAAAGGTGATTGGTTTTGTGACTGACAGGATGCACATGAGTTGAAGTAATCAGAAGCTGCTAGAAACCCTTGATACACCAAAACAAAGGAAAACATTTAAAATCCAGTCTCAAAGGTAAAGTAAAATCCTGGACCCAAACCTCTTACTAGTCTCCTAAACACCAGAAACATTCGTGACACTCTGACATTTTGCCTGGACGTCCACCTCATGGCTTCTGAATGGATAGATGGACTTTACTGCGTAAAAGATTTTTCAAACACCAGGAGCAAAACTGTAACAATGTAAGTAAGGTCATTTTGTTATTGTTATGTGGAGAAGCTTTAGGAGTTGAAAAAAAATATGGAAAGCACCTTTAATCCACCAGTAGCATCACCATGGATGATCTATAACTCC
The DNA here is from genome assembly GCA_033576535.1 of Allobates femoralis. NCBI lineage: Eukaryota > Metazoa > Chordata > Amphibia > Anura > Aromobatidae > Allobates > Allobates femoralis. Next base: position 127,208,669 of record JARQOC010000002.1, on the reverse strand, counting down.
ACTACATACATCGCTTTTGGGTTATGTGTTTTGGAGAAGCCCATCTCCACAGCCATTATAAATATAATCTATAACAATACTAAGATCACTATTTGTTTTTAACACAAGACTCCATACACCTGTAAAAAGTATATCTGTAGATGCTATAAGGTATATACAATTTGTTATGTGTGTATTCACCAGAATTAAGTATATAACATAATTCAATGAGACTATTGACATTTTTTTTTCTCTCCCACTTTAGGCTGCTTTCACATCACGATTTTGGTGGATCTGTGGCTATGATAGCCACAGATCCGATTTGGCCCCCATGTATCCCTATGGGCACGGATTGGTCCTGTATGGTCATCCGATTGTGCCCAAATTGTAACGGATTTTATTCTGTCTGATTTTATGCTGTACCCAGAATTGGAGACTGGTCTGATTTTCGGCACAGCGGACCAAATAGGACACAATAGAATCCGGCGTGATCAGTGGCAAATAACATGGGGGCCTATCGAGCGCGGGTCCGGGAGAACATCGGATCATTTCCCGGACCCGATTTTAGTGTACTGAGCATGATCAGTACACTAAAACTGCTCTTCCCATGGTATTTCACTTTCGCAATGTATTTACATATATTGCGGAAGCGAAATAAGATAACGCAAGTGTTAAAAAACAAAAATACTCACCTCTCCAGCGTGTGTCCCGCGATGTGTGCCATCTAGCTCCAATGGCTTAAGAACCTAGATTAGCTGACCGGGCGGGGCAACCCGGTCAGCTGATTGGTCACATGACCACATCAGCGCGGTTTAAAATCGCCTGCCGATCGGTTTTGACAGGCGCGTGATTTAAACCTCTCAGCTGATGTGATCATATGACCGATCAGCTGTTCGGGTTACCCCACCCGGTTAGCTAATCTAGGTCCTTAAAGGGATCCTGTCACCTCCAGGATGCCTCCTAAGCTAGCAAAACATGTCCCTGCACCATCCTATCACTAATCTCACACTTCTTTTGTCTCCTAAAAGCATCCTGTGAAAGTGCATAAAAACGTTTTAATACTTACTCATTAGTGATTATAATTAGCAGGGGCTATATTCCTTAGCCCTTAGGGCGTGTTGTTTTGCAGGCTCCAGTATCCTTCCTCTCTCTGTCTGTTTGCTCTGCTTGTGCAGGCTTTACCCTCCCCCCTCTCTATCACTCACAGAATGCAAATCATTAGTCCTGCCTTCAGCTGCACATAACAGCAGCACAGACAGAGAGAGGGTGGATCCTGGAGCCTGCAAAACAGCCTGCCCTGGTGACCAAAGAATATGGCCCCTGCTAATTATAATCACTAATGAGTAAGTATTAAAACGTTTTTCTGCACTTTCACAGGATGTTTTTAGGAGACAAAAGAAGTGTGAGATTAGTGATGGGATGCTGCAGGGACAGGTTTTGATAGCTTAGGAGGCGTTTTATAGGTGACAGGATCCCTTTAAGCCCTCTGAGCTAGTTGGTGCACATCGCGGGATACACGCCACGGAGGTGAGGATTTTTTATTTTTTTTAACACTTACTTCACTTCTGCAATGTATGTATATACATTGATCTGGACACAGAAATGGCATCTGAGGCACACATACAATCCTGTCCTTTCCTGTCTGTGGGGTCCTGCAAAAACCAGGATCCCCATGGACAGGAAAAAATTGTGATGTGAAAGCAGCCTTAATTGTAAGCGCATTTCTATAAATGTTCCCCTTATGACCAGGCCCACCATGATTGCCTATGCCCAGCTTTGACTAACCCTGGGGTCACCTTAGGAAAGTGAAGAATAGACATAGTGCTTTTCTATAATGCTAATTCACTAGTAAAAAAAACTGGTGCAAAAGGAAATTAGCATGAACCCCCCATGATCTCTACATCCTCTTCACATTCCTTTCTCTTTCTCTGCCAAGCATTGGACTTCAAGCTGTTTATGGCTCTGGTGTCCAGTTAAGAAATGAAAGCTATAGTAAACAGATGAGACGCTCCCTTTATGAGCAGGAACATTGTGATACCAACCTGAAATTCCCTGACATCCCGATGTGTAATCTGAACACTCCTCCTTGTAAAGACGCCAATTGCTATATGGTTATGGAATTGTTAGTGTAACAATCACATTGGTGTAGGTTCACATGGTATTTACATAAAATAGAGGAATGTGGCAAATATCTAAGTATGCAGTGAATGAATATAATGCTGCCTTTACTGACTAGTCTCCACAATGGCTTCGACGCGATTTAAATGCCACATTACACGAGAGTATAAAGATATCATAAAAACTTATTCATACAGAGTGATTAATACAGTGGTCCAGAACTAACAGTGATTTTAATCCTAAATGTCTATCTCTTAATTGTATTAATCTAATCCCATTTCTAATACAGTGTATTAGACCAAGGGGACTAGGAGACTAGTCAGACAAGTACTGTGTTTTTCCAAAAATAAACCCTCCCCCAAAAATAAACCCTAACCCCAAAAATAAGCCCTAGCTTGATTTTTAGATATTTTTGGAGTAGGCTTAAAATATAAGCCCTACTCCAAAAATAATCCGCCTCAAATCAGTGCCTCAAGTGTCTCTAGCCTCTCACTAATATCATGGAAACAAAACCTAACGCCTGAGGCACAGGAATAGGCATAATGATGCGCCCCCAGACTATGGGGTAGTCAGGGGCCGGGCCGGTGCTGTCTCTCTGGGGTATCACAGTAGTCGTGCCCAGGTCCTGTGGCCTGGGATCAGTTCAAAAAGGGGTTATTGACAAGGGATTTGTCATGACGCCACCTGGGGTATGTGGTCAATAGAACCACCGCTGCCGTATTCCTGCTGGGGACAATGACTTGGAGCAGCATAGATGGTAAGCCCTCCTTGGGTAGGGCTGAGGGTCCCCAGGACAGGAGTGATAGTGGTATTGGATGGGGCTTTGTGAGGGATTGTGATTCACACAGTCACTTACTTTGCTGCAGCTCTCCACGGTGCTGGTAGTCGGCAGCTCTGCAGGTATAAGGTTCCGTTATAGAGCACAGGGTGACAGGTGCAATCAACAGGCAGACTCACTGATATGCATTTTCTCAGTCCCTTTACTGGAGTTAATGTGCAAAACAACAAGGAAAAGGGGCGCAAATGTGTAGGATCCCCTTATTAAAAACGTCTAAGTGGCGTGGGAAGGTGGCCACTCACCTTATCCTGCACAACCCGGTTTACCAGCCTCCACCTCCGGTGGTATGTGCGCTGCCTCTCCGCTCTCCTCTCTCCTGGTCCTCGGAACAGAACCCATCCGGTCACGTGACCGTGAAACCGAATTTGCGTCACCGCTCTTTGTTGTGGGTTGCCAGGAAAACTCTAGGTCCTGAAGGCAGATCGTTTGTGCTGTTCCTGAGCTGCTCCAACCGCCAGTCCCTCACAAAGGGAGTAGTTTTCATGCAAAAAATAGTAATGGCGGTCTGATTAGGAGCGCTCTAAGGATCAAGCGGACATATAAGATGTTTTAATAAATGGCAAACCTTTTATTAATTTCTTAGCTCCCCTCACAGCTCCACTACGCGTTTCAACTGTATAGAACAGTCTTCATCAGGTGATGAAGACTGTTCTATACAGTTGAAACACGTAGTGGAGCTGTGAGGGGAGCTAAGAAATGAATAAAATGTTTGCCATTTATTAAAACATCTTATATGTCCGCTTGATCCTTAGAGCGCTCCTAATCAGACCGCCATTACTATTTTTTGCATGTTTACTGGAGTTAAGGCAGATGTTATACACTGTCCACGGAGTCTGGAGAGCAGTTTGAGGTAATTCTCACCCGGCCGAGTCATATTGGCTTCCTCACTGTGCTTGAGTTGTGGCCCCTGCAGTTGCTTAAGCTAGGCTGCCAGCCCTGTCTCTGTCTGCGTCTACCAGTATGACAGGCAACTCGAGTCCTTCACTTTTCTACCCCACCCTGGGAAGTCAGTGTTACTGGATTCTATACGTTGCTGTGTCCCTGGTACCGTGTAGCTGAAGAATCTGGAGTCCCCCACTCTCCGGTGTTGACTGTCGGTGAGTGTGAAACTGCACAGTCTCGGACTCGGGTGTCTGTTCTTGCGTTTTTCCTCTCACGGAGGGAAGCACAGGATGGTGCAACCTCCCGGTAGGTTTCTTTCTCTGCTCTTTCCTCAGACCCTAGCCTTAGGCCTGGTGTTCAGTAGTGGACCTTGGGATGAGCCTGGCACAGCTCATTTACACCCAGGTCTGGTTCTCAGTTTGCATAGAACCTGTCCTCTTCACAGTCCTCACAGGAACTGCACTCAACTGTGCTCTTCGCAGTCCTCCTAGGAACTGCACTGCTCTTCTTGCTCCTCATACCAGAATATATAGGGGAGCTCACCCTGAACCCAGGCTTGTTTTCCCCCTTCTGTCTGGGAGGTGTTGGTGGTGTTTGCGTGTTGCCTAAGTGGAATACCCCTTACTGCTCTCTGGTGACACCTAACAATGGTGACACTGTGGCACTATAACTCTGGGGTTTCCACAATAATGTAGCTCCCAAATCATCCTGCCACTTCCTCCCACCATGGCAAGTTAAAATCTGCTCACCTGCTCCTGAATCCCTTCTGAGTACTGTCACCTGGCTCCCGCCTACTGGGCGCTACTGAGCTATGATGTTTGCTTGGTGGCTACTCCTGAATCACCCCCTTCCTCAATCGAGAGGGTCAGGAATTTTGTCATACGCTGGTCTATGGCTACTGGAAGGATATGATACTGCCCCGTCTTATTGTTACCATTCTCAGTACAGTATGTGAAACCTTTTTATATGTTTACTTTTTACCCCTGGTTCTCGATAAAAAGGTGGTAATTATATATAACAGGAGAATTTATACTTCTGTTCTCCCCGCAGTGTGAAGCGGCCCTTACCCACTGCCCTGGAGTGACAGGTCTCTTATTGCATGTGTGAATAGGGAGAGACATATCAATCAAAGGCAGTGAGCAGGAACAATACCTACCATGCTTTTCCAAAAATAAGAATAAAGCCCTAGTCACACATAACGATATCGTTAGAGAGATCGTTGTAACTGTGACGTTACAACAATCTCTCCAGCGATGTCGCTATGTGTGACAATTAGCAGCAATCAGGCCCCTGCTGTGAGGTCACTGATTGCCTCAAAGTGCTCTGGGTCATTTTTTGATCGTTGGTTTCCTGCTGGTCAGCATGCATCGCTGCGTGTGACAGCGAGAAACTAGCGATCAGTGACTTCACAGGCTGGTAACCATGGTAAACACCGGGTATCTAGGCAGCGCACGCTGCCTAGATACCCAGTGTTTACCATGGTTACCAGTGTCCTCCCTGCTTAGCGCTGCCTGTAAGCAGGGAGGACACTGGTAACTATGATATGGTCGTTATATGGTAGATCATTATTATTATTAATATTATTATTATTATATTATTATTATAGATCAGGCAAGTGCTGTGACATCTGCCGGATCTAGCGCAAAATTGCAAAACCACTGATATGAAAGCACCCTTACTGTAAGTGTATTTCTGTCAGTATTGCACGCTAGATATGTTAAGCACTCATCTCATTAAGTGGCACGTCCCCCTCTTAATGAACCCGGCATATCGTGCTAAAGAAATCCTCTTTATTAAGAATGATGTGCGCAATGCCAGTCTTAATGAATCAGACCTAAAGACTGATAATGGACAGGATGTAAACCCTGCCAACAGGGGTGTAACTACAGTGGGTGCAGGGGTTGCGATCACACCCGGGCCCTGCAGCCGAGGGGGGCCCCAAAAGTCCCTTTGGCCTATAGAAAAAGATTAATAAAAGATTTCCAATAATTGGGGGCCCCGTTGGAGCTTTCGCATCGGGGCCCCTGGGCTTGAAGTTACACCACTGCCTGCCAAAGTAACAATGTTAAGGTAGATAGGTGCTTACTTTATCTCTGTCTCTCCCACCCCTGCAGCGATATGTTATATGTTTTTGTAAACTCAAGAAAAATATATCAATTCAATAAAAACAGTTAAAAAAGGAAATAATGTAGGTAACGTGACTGTGTACATCTACAACTGCCTAAACCAATTCCTTGTTAAGTACATTTCCAGTTTTCTTATTAAAAATAGACAATGGGACACGACACTCACACGAAGATGAACCGCATGACAACACACAGACAGTAAAAGGAAAACAGAATAAGGGAGTGGCGGCATCTTCTTAGAACAAATAGTCCTCACATTTATGCTGAAGCCTTCCCAAAATAACTCTCATTCTTTCAGCAGCCAGTGATCACTCCCAAATGCCGGTATTTGATTTGGTAATCTGCTCTCTATGGTGTAGGGAGGGATAGGACAACCACAACTGAAGAAAACTGCAGTTTATAAGAGACAATACATTGCATTCAATATCACTGAACATAGAGAAATTCTAGACTGTTTGTTCCTCAATCATGTTTTTGTCTTAAACCATTGCATAATTGTCTGATAACTTTATGCTCCAGTAAACAATACTTATGTAAATGACATTAGATGGGGGATTTTCACATAAAAGGAAGCATCAGGTGAAGAATCATCTACATTTCAATTGTCTCAAGAGCTTTTACATGATAATGGAGGTCCCACAGTGTTATCCCCAAGTTTTCCAAGGACTAGCAAGGCTGCTTTCACATAGCGATTTTTTGCAATCTTTGGCTGTCCGTTGTAAAACCACGGATCCAATTTGGCCCCCATGTATCCTTATGGGGATCGGATCGGATTTTGCCTTATTGCCATCCGATTTGTGTCAGATCTGATTCTGTCCGAGACTGCTCTGATTTTGGGCACAACGGACCAAATCAGACCGAATCGGATCTGACCCGATCAGCGGTCTTTAACATGGGGGCCTATGGAGCACGGGTCCAAGAAAACACAGGATCGTTTCTCGGATCCTATTTTAGTGTACTGAGCATGCTCAGTACACTAACACTGCTCTGTTCCCCTTTAATTTCACTTCCGTAATGTATATACATACATTGCGGAAGTGAAATTAACTACACAAAGGGTTAAAAATATAAAAAAAGACATGCTCACCTCTCTAGCAGTGTCCCGCGCTGCCTCGCTCCTGGGGCTGAAAGACCTGGCGTTGCCTGGCAACCTGATCAGATGAGCGGTCATGTGACCGATCAGCTGATCAGGTTGCCACATGACCGCGCGATTTAAATCTCCCGCCCGCAAATCAATTTTGACAGTGCAGGATTTAAACTACTCAACTGATGCCAGCCCTGCATTTTGCAGGCTCGGGCTTTCTGTGTCCGGACCCGTGAACATCACGGACCCGGACACAGAAAAAGCATCTGGAGGTCACCTCCAATGCTGTCCTTTCCGTGGGGTCCTGCAAAAAGTAGGATCCCACGGACAGGAAAAAAATGCAATGTGAAAGCACCCTGAGATGAAAAGTTAAGCAATTCTGGGAAACAAAGATATATATAAAAAAAGTCAACAAACATGTTCTAATGACCCCAAATGCTTTAGGCTAAGGCTGCATTCACACTGCATAATTTACTATTTGTGTCTATCCGTTTTAAAACGGATAGCCACATATCAGTTTTGGCCTCCCATGTATCCCTATGGGCACGGATTGGTCCTAAGTGGTCATCCGTGTGTGTCAGTTTTGTCACTGATCCGTTTGTGTCAGTTTTTTCATGCACCCAGAATCGGAGAGTGTTCTTATTTTGGGCTGTCTAGAAAATCACTGACACCAACAGACAGACACGGATCCACAGCTGTCCATGGCAAATAACATGGAGCTCTATGGAGCGCGGGTCCATACGGGTTTGTGAAAAAAACTTATCAGTTAAATGGATCTGTTTTGCTGTGCTGAGCATGCTCAGAAGCAAGGTACAGCTCTTCCCACCCCATCTCTGCTAACTGTTGACGGATCCGTAAAAAAAATGGTCCGTGGACATCCTTTTGAACAGATCAGTGCCTGTCCGTGTGGTCCTTGAACTTCAATGATTTTTAAATTATGCAGTTTGAAGTCAACCTAAGGCTAGGGTCACACTTAGAGGATGACCCATGTTTGATGCAACCGCTAAAAACGTAGAAATTTTAGCTGCAGAGCATAGCATTAACGCTATGCGCTGCCAGGCAACGCAGCCCCATAGAAATCCGCTGTTTACCTTAGCAGCAGCTCCACACAAAGCACCAGGATGTGCGCTTTTCAACAGTTCACAGGAAACGTGTCCTCCAACGTTTTACTGTGCGCTGTACAAAAGCGCACTTCCTGATACTTTGTGTGGAGCCGCTGCTAAGGTAAACAGTGGGTTTCTATGGGGCTGCATTACCTGGCAGCACATAGCATTAATGCTATGCGCTGCAGCTAAAATTTCTATGTTTTTAGCAGTTGCGTCAAATGTGGGTCACCCTCAAAGAGTGTCCCTAGCCTAAGGCTGATTTCATACTTCCATTTTTCCGCATCATTGTGTATCTGTCCCAAGTTTGATGCACCCACATCCATTTTCAGAGACACTTCCGGATACATCCAATTGTGTACGGTTCGCCCTGCATCTTTGTGGATGCAAGTGTCCACAGATTTTTCATGGCGATAAAATCTGTATCTTATTGCGATTTTGTCTTCGTGATAAACATGAACCCTGGATTCAGCACACCCCAGCTAAAATCTATGGGGATCTATGAGTCACGAAGTGAGCCCGGACTCCAGATCCTAGTGGTTCCGGATTTCCAGTCTGTGATCAATGTTCTGCGCATGCACAGAACGCATTTAGCAACCATCGGATTCCCTGCAAAATATGCAAATGGATATTCCATGACGGGGTGTGGGTGCATCCAGTTGCTTCATTGCGGAGTAATCTGGGGATATGCCAGCTCTTCCTGCATGCCCTTAGATTGAAAAGAAATGGTATTGTGAAACCAGCCTCACCTTGGAATTTGTCGATACTAATGCCTTTTCTGCCGACAGTCTTATGGTCTTATGTGTTTGGGCCCCCCAACAGTTGATTGTTGGGGAAGTTATGGATCCAGCATATCCGATACTGATTTGCTGATCCTTTTGTTCTCTAGAGATAAGCCACCATCAGTGATGTCTGGCAGCGACTCTCTGTGATCAGGGTGAGCTGAGCTGGGTGAGTGACAGCTCAGTCATCCAACCTGAAGCTAGGATGTGTTTTGAGTAACAGCTTAATGGTCCAATCCTTTACTGGGAGTTGCTTTGCTTCTGCAAGTGGTCCCTTTTCCCTATGATTGCTCAGCTACTTTATTGGGCAGTTTATCACAGAACACTGCCAGGCTTTGCATTCAGGTCTGTGGTGCTTGTTGGGCCTATAACTGCACTTTGTGTTCTAATCTACTGTTTCCAGACCTCACCTGACCTTCCTGTTGCCTATTCCTTTTGCTCTGACCCACTACTCTCTAGGTATTCTGAATCCGGACCATTATCTGACTACACCTCTGTATATTCCCATAGTCTTTGACATATTATCCTGGTACCTGACTCCGAAATGCTCGACTACCCTTTCGCTCAACTTGTCCATGTAGGGTAAGCATAACAATATGTCTGCAGTGGCATTTGTAGCTAATCGACTACCATTTTAAAAATAGCTTATACTTCAGGATGCCTCTGTATTGATAAAGTAATTGATTATCATGTCTCTTTGAAGTATGCTAAAATGTCAATGTCAATTTCTCATATTTCAAGTCAATGGGGCTCTATGAATACTCATTGTCAAGCATTAAAGTAGTATTCCCATTTGAGGTGATCCATGGCTCATCCACTGGATATGTTGAAGAAGACACAGGACTTCTAATATAATGGTGCACAAGTAGGGTCCCAAGACCTATGAAACACATAATGAAGGGTTGCCAAGCTTATAATACCTACCTTATGTAATGAATACAACATAAATTCTTCAAGGATTTGGGTCTCACATCTGGGATTAGTGTCAATGGAACAAGGAGCCCTCAACCCCCTTCTATATAAAGAATGATTGAAGAGGTGGCTTGGCTTTTTTGTGACACTGATAGAAGTAAATGAATTGAGCCACGCATATCAATACTCATCTGTCGATCCTTTCTCCAGCTTAATACGGTGGTTGATGGCTCCTTTACCAGGAGGAGTAGTGGATGAAGACCAATTTTCTGGAGATTTTAGATATTTATGGCATATCCTGTAAAGGTACCGTCACACGCGGCAATATTGCTAGGCAATTTCACTGGCAATTTGCTAGTTGCAGTGTAATCATGGACATATTGTTCTATTTTGTTGCTGTGTACAAATGGAACAATGTGTCCATGATTTCACTTCAACCAGCAAATTGCCAGTGAAATTGCTAGCAATATTGCCGCGTGTGACGGTACCTTAAATGTGCCATAAATGTATGTTAACATAATCCACATGGGTCCCACTCCCAATGCTAGAATAAAACAGACATACAGTATCTTCCCAGAGTGCCCTTTGTCTAGATTTGTCTACTTAACTGCTATAAAATAAAGCAAATAAGCTGTCAGATACCTTGGTCAACAATTAGTTTCAAATTGAGGAAAGGATTAAGGCCACGTTGCACACACAGATATCTGTTCAGATATTGGTCACAGATCTCTGGTTGCAGTGAAATCATGGACACATTGTTCCATTGTACACAGCCACAAAATAGAACAATGTGTCCATGATTTCACTGCAACCAGAGATCTGTGACCAATATATCTGTGTGTGTAACGTGGCCTTTAGCCATGTAGAAATCTTTCATTCTTTCAATTTAAAGGACGGACAGTCATACTGAGCTAATACTCATGAGACAGTTGTTGGGAACAGTAGACAACTGGAGACTCAATTCACTGGGCATTTTATCTATTAATCATGGAAGCTGGTGTGATCGGCCAATAGTCTAATGCATATGGGGGGGGATTCCTGACGCCACCCAGATAGATGGTGTTGAAGGAGAAAAGAATCAGAAATTCCAATGGGTGATCCTTCTGTTCGCCACCAAGATAGTCTGGCAGAAATTCTCTCAAAGAGAAAACGAGAGCACTTGGCTGAGCTGTGCATTCCTGATTGTGGGGGAGATAGCTGTCCCCCGATTGATTATCTAATAGGTATGAGGGCCTTTAGTGTTGGTAGGTTGCTACTACAGACTTTCTAGCAGGATTTAAATCGTCAACAGTGGGTGCAATAGCCGGTGGTTTATTTAAGGAATACATTCACAGATCCCTATGTACATATTACACAGCCAAGGACACACCGTCTGCAAACAAATCTGTAGACCAGCCGTTGGTGGACTGAACAGAAACCAAATCTGTAACAAAGTATAACCTCTATTACATGTACATTATTTATGTATCCATGGATATGCCTTTTAGTTTACAAAAATGAAAAAAAAAGCCACTTTTCCCGCTATGGCAATAACATTCATTCACTTACCTAGCACCAGTAATTCCACAGTGCTTCACATATATTAACAACACTGTCCCCACTGGGACTCACAGTCTAAATTCCCTATCATGATGTCTTTAGAGTGTAAAGAACAGGGAGATCTTGGAGGAAACCCATACAAACACAGGGAGAACATACAAATTCCTTGCAGATGTTGTCCTTGGAGGAATTTGCACCCAGGTCCCTAGAACTACGAGTCTGCACTGCTAACCACTGAGCCACCATGCCACATCCTCCCACTGTCCCATGTGCTAGTGGATCTTTAGTACAAGTATTTTGTAGATGATCTCCTTTATTGCCACCAACACACTCAATTGTTGTTTAATTAGATTCATTATGTGAGTCAAAATGTTTTTTATGATTTTAATCTGTTCAATTTTTGTTCCAAATCTAATACTTAGTGTTTTTCCATTGATTCCAGTTCTTGTCTGATCTCATGATTATTTATCTGAATAGGCCATTGACTATAAGTCATAGGTCGGGGTGCAGCTGTTTCTGCAGAAAAGGCTTGTGCGGACCATAATAAACACTTACTATTAATGCAATACAGATCAGTTTGTAGCATTTAGCTACTCAATGTTCTGCTTAGTTTTGTAAAAAAGAGATGATCCCTTCAAGTCATAAATAAACCCATGTT
>JARQOC010000002.1:127041258-127196548 GCA_033576535.1 Allobates femoralis | reverse complement strand
AGATTTTTATAGGCCATCGGTTTGAACCAGCTGATATTATATTTCTCCAAGTGTCAGGATTGCTTTCTAATTACTGATAGATTTAAACTGATGGTGAGCTGGTGTCATTACTTTCCATGGCTTTTTGCACCTCTCTTTATGTGTCTAATAATTTTTCCTTGTGTCATTTCTCATTATTCTCATTTATTTACATTTCTTGTTTGATTTTGTTGTCTGTGTGGATTCTATGAGTTGTTACTCATGCGGTGAGCAATTCATGTCAATAGTACCTTTAAAAATATATTTACGAAAATTGTGGACGTGTTCAATACTTATTTTACCCACTAATATATCAAAGAGGGGGGAACCAGCACTGACTGAGGTTAGCATGAAATAAAAAAAGTGCAAGTGCACATATTAATTCCAAACTGTGCTTAAATGTAAAATGAGTATTTGGCAAATGATTGCACGCTTCTTATTGCATTGCTACCAGAGGGTAGTGGTGGCTTATTTGTTGCTCTTTATTTCACCCGCTGTATGTATTTATTTTTACCTTTAAGTAAATACAGAGGGGTTTAAAAGTTTAAATATGAATCCAAAAATGTCTCCGTATTCAATGGGACGCTGTATTATTACATCATTGCTGTCTTCTAGCATAACTTTTAGAGAAGAATATGAAGCAAATAGGGATGGTCGAGAGAAAGCACTTTCGCAGCGATGTGATAAAAAATTACATTTTATTTTCATAATTAAAATCCAAAGATACCAGTAAATCCATATATATTTTAGCAAAGATACTATGACGCTTCGAAGTGACGACTTTTGCGTTTCAGCAGAGAGCCTTCTTGAGACTCGAAAAAGGTGGAAATACAATTTTATTTTTTATCACATCACTTTAACCTCTTCCTGACATATGACGTACTGGGTACGTCATATGACGGGAGCCCCCTTTGATGTGACCTCAGGCAGTGAGCTCATATCTTTTTCCCGACATCTCAGCTGATATCATCAGCTGACGTGGGAATACTACTGCTGATCGGATCAGTGAATCGATGGACGGTATAAACACTTTGAATCCCGCTGTCATTCACTGAGAGAGGGATTCAAAGCGCCGCGGCGGGGATCTCGCCGAGATCGGAGATCCCGCGATAAGATTGTGGGATCTCGGTGTGTCACCTGATAGCCGAGGATCCTGTGGTGATGAACATGGATGCTATCAGGGATCACTTCCTGTGGATGGTTGGCAAGTGCTGCCATCCACAGAAAGTAATCATTTGTGCTATGTCCAGATGTGCTACAGCTCATCGGGATATAGCACAAGCGATCAGACTGTGCAACATGGTGGTGCCCTATGGGGCACTGTAAAATAAAAAAAAAAATTAAAAAATAAAGTTTGTAAAAATATACAGTGCCTACAAGTAGTCTTCAACCCCTACCTGCAGATTTAGGTGGTTTGATAAGATGCAAATAAGTTAGAGCCTTCAAACTGCAAACGAGAGTAGGATTTATTAACAGAAGCATAAATCTTACAAACCAAAAAGTTGTGGTGCTCAGTTGAATTTTAATACATTTTAAACATAAAAGTGTGGGTCAAATATTATTCAACCCCTAGGTTTAATATTTTGTGGAATAACCCTTGTTTGCAATATCTTTTATAAGACCTGATCAGGCTGGCACAGGTCTCTGGAGTTATCTTGGCCCACTCCTCCATGCAGATCTTCTCCAAGTTATCTAGGTTCTTTGGGTGTCTCATGTGGACTTTAATCTTGAGCTCCTTCCACAAGTTTTCAATAGGGTTAAGGTCAGGAGACTGACTAGGCGACTCCATCACCTTGATTTTTTCCCTCTTGAACCAGGCCTTGGTTTTCTTGGCTGTGTGCTTTGGGTCGTTGTCTTGTTGGAAGATGAAATTACGACCCATCTTAAGATCCTTGATGGAGGAGCGGAGGTTCTTGGCAAAAATCTCCAGGTAGGCCGTGCTATTCATCTTCCTATGGATGCGGACCAGATGGCCAGGCCCCTTGGCTGAGAAACAGCCCCACAGCATGATGCTGCCACCACCATGCTTGACTGTAGGGATGGTATTCTTGGGGTCGTATGCAGTGCCATCCAGTCTCCAAACATCACGTGTGTGGTTGGCACCAAAGATCTCGATCTTGGTCTCATCAGACCATAGAACCTTGAACCAGTCTCAGAGTCCTCCAAGTGATCATGAGCAAACTGTAGACGAGCCTTGACATGACGCTTTGAAAGTAAAGGAACCTTACGGGCTCGTCTGGAACGGAGACCATTGCGGTGGAGTACGTTACTTATGGTATTGACTGAAACCAATGTCCCCACTGCCATGAGATCTTCCCAGAGCTCCTTCCTTGTTGTCCTTGGGATAGCCTTGACTCTTTGGACAAGCCTGGCCTCGGCACGGGAGGAAACTTTCAAAGGCTGTCCAGGCCGTGGAAGGCTAACAGTAGTTACATAAGCCTTCCACTTCCGGATGATGCTCCCAACAGTGGAGACAGGTAGGCCCAACTCCTTGGAAAGGTTTTTGTACCCCGTGCCAGCCTTGTGACCCTCCACGATCTTGTCTCTGATGGCCTTGGAATGCTCCTTTGTCTTTCCCATGTTGACCATGTATGAGTGCTGTTCACAAGTTTGGGGAGGGTCTTAAATAGTCAGAAAAGGCTGGCAAAATAGATAATTAATCCACACATGTGAAGCTCATTGTTATTTGTGCCTGAACTACTTCTTAATACTTTAGGGGGACCAAACAGAATGCTGGTGGTTTGAGGGGTTGAATAATAAATGACCCTCTGAATTAACTTTTAACGCTTTAAAAAAAAAAAAAAAAAAAAAAAAAAATCTTTTTGGCTGCAGTGCATTTCCCACTTCCAGGTTGATCTACAGTCCAAATGTCACAATGCCAAGTTAATTCCGCATGTGTCAACCAGCTAAATCTGCAGGGGGTTGAAGACTACTTGTAGGCACTGTACAAAAAAACACAAAAATTCAAATCACCCCCCTTTTGCTCTATTTAAAATAAGCGTAGTAAAGAAATGAAAAACATATTTAGTATAGTCGCGTTCAGAAATGCCCGATCTATCAAAATATAAAATCAATGAATCAGATTGGACTTGTTTTTCCATTCAGCAGTTTACCAAACCCCAAAATTACGTTTTTTTGGTCACCGCAAAACTGCAATAAAATGCAATAATCGCCGATCAAAACAGTGCACCTAAATTAAGAGATATCATTGGAAATGACAGCTCAAGCCGCAAAAAATAAGATGTCTCATGGCCCTAGATCCCAAAAAATGAGGACGCTACGGGTTGCGGAACGTGACGTCAAAAGTGCAATACTTTTTTTTTCACACTTCTAAATTTTTCTCCACCACATAGATAACAATAAAAGTATAAATGTTTGACATCTACGAACCCGTACTGACCTGAGGCATCATAGTGACATATCAGTTTTACCATATAGTGAATGTGATGAATAAGAAACCCACAAAACAAATGTGTAATTGCACTTTTATTGCAATTTTACCGCATTTGGTATTTGTTCCCCATTTTCCTGAACATTATATAGTAAAATAAATTATTTCTTCTGAAAGTACAACTTGTCCTGCAAAACACAAGCCCTCATATGTCTATAAATAAAAAAGTTATGGCTCTTGGAAGAAAGGGAGGAAAAAACAAAAACTGAAAAATGGAAACTTGCCCGGGGGTAAAGTGCTTTGCTGGACCATTCCTATATGCTTCATAGTTTTCACACGTGGCCACTGGGCAGTTATTGATAGGGCCATATTGATAAGGTAAGTGTCTAATTTTTTCATATTTTCTTAGCTACAATGCTGTTCCATATTCCTTTAGATTACATGACTTAGTATTTCAGAGTGCCGCTGTCTCTATGGTAGAATGTGTTGTGTTCAGCATTGCATGATGGAGTGCAGCAGTCTTTTGTTTAGTTTGTCGATTCATGCCCTCTGCTGGGCACCCTTCACCCACTGGCCTCAGTTAGCAGGTTCCTACTCGCCGTTACACAATTAGGTTATTAATCCAAAGAGAGGCTGAGCGTCGAAAGTAAAAGAAACATGCCTCGATGTGCGCGGTTATCGATATGGCCATATTTATATGATAAGTGTCTATTTTTTTCAGATTTCCTTAGCTATAGTTCCTTTAGATTCCATGTTTCAGTATTTCAGAGTGCCCCTGTCTTTTGTTACAATTTTTTCTTACCAGAGTCATATGGCAATTGTTCCTGGCCCAGCATGCTCTGCTTCAGCTCCTGATACAAAGCTTTCTTCTTTGCAATTTCCAGCATTCCTGCACTGCCATCCAAACCATGAAACAAGTTAAAGCCGCAACGCTGCAACTGGAAAGAAAGTTAAATAAACACTCAAGTCTAGTATATTATATTATAATAATAGGCTTATTGTAACGATTAGTGGTAAGACAGACCAAGAAAGTATTCAAGTATTGTATCATAGCCATCCCACAATAAATGAACACTGATTATGTGTCCAAATGTGCAGCACCTTCAGAAACTCACAAAAAGCTAAATAAATACCCTGAAGATGTGAATCCCACAATGGGTGAGTAAATCTCATTGTAATTCTTCATAACTAAATGGTAGGAAATTGGATTTTAATCACCACTTCAGCAATTTTTTTCTTTGTTGCACTGCTGGACTGATGCTTTTAACGTACGTCCACTGTCCCTAGTGTTAAACTTACCTTCCGCCACCTTCATCCTTTTCGACTGGCGCTCCAGTCAGTCTGAGGCAAATATTGACCTGCTGGCAGCTCCTGTGTTTTAAGGAGCACGCCAGAGGTCACTTTTCAATGCTTCTCTATAAGAGCCTGATTATGGCTCTCATTGAGCACTTGTGAAATAGCATCTTAAGGCCACTTTACACACACAGATATCTGTGAGAAACTTCTGAACAGATCTCTGGTTGCAGTGAAATCATGGATACATTGCTCCATTTTGTGGCTGTGTACAAATGGAACAATGTGTCCATGATTTCACTGCAACCAGAGATCTGTTCAGAAGTTGGTCACAGATATCTGTGTGTGTAAAGTGGCCTTTAATTCTAGCCAGTGAGAAGTTAGGAACGGGATCAATATGTCACTGTGGGACCACAGCAGCGTCAGTGAAAAGGTGAAGTCACCAGAAGGTGAGTTCATGACCTGGGGCTGGGAGCTGACATTTAAATTACTGCGCCAGCGGGGAAAAAATGCTGTACTGGTGCTTTTATAGGATGCTGTCACATGGAAAAATGCTATTAACCTGCAGATATGGGGTTAATCTGCAGGTTAATAGTGTTTTGAACCTGTTCAGCACCTGCACATTATTCCCCGCTGCTGGGAGGAAGTGAACAGTGGAGGTAGACCCCTTCAGGGGGATGCACAAGGAGGGCACCCAGAAAGAGTGGTGACCCGGACAAGGAAAGGGGAGCCTGACGGTGGAGGTACACACCCGGCGTCAGACCGTCTATCTACCGGTCTGGGAGGATCCCAGTCTACAGAATGGGGTACCAGCTCCGGGAGCGGTGCAGGCAAGTTAATCTCTGAGCCACCAACACCGGTGCGACCTACGAGTATTCAGCCTCCAGGTCACCTCAAAGACCGTAGCCAGACAAGGAATCAGGACCCATGGAAAATCCCCAGAGGTGCAGCAATACAGAAAAGGTTCCTACAAGAGCGTAGAATTAAAGAGGAAAGCGAAGAGGCAAGGTAAGGCTTTATGCAGGCCAGGCTTCACCACAAACTAGGACAGAGGGCTAAGCCGAGGGACACACTTGGAAGCCACAGACGGACCCCTCATTCACAGGGGACAGGACAGGATAGAGGACAGGGGGAACAGAATAGAGGACAGGATAGAGGAGATGGAGGTTGGAGAAGCAGGGAGAGACGTGGGGTTATGTACTGAGCACTGCTTCTGTTCATGCTCATGTAGCGCCCCGCAACGAGTGCGTCACAGGAGGGTATTGCATCCCTGACTGAAGATGCAATATTCTCCGTCTCGGTGATGAACAGGTTAACTCCAAGGCTCCATACACCACGTGCAACATCTAGAGGTAGAGGACCAATCAGGTCCTGGTGGGAGGAGAGTTAGATGCATAGCAGTGGGGAACAAGCATATTAGAGTCGAGTTCAGGAAGTAAGCAGAAGGAAGAGGAGCTTGCACAGTGCCGTGCAGCTCAGAGAGGAAAAGTGAAACTAACAGAGAGGGCACCGAGAAGCGGTGACCCAGACGAGAAGGGGGCGAAGTAGCAAGCAACGGGTCCAAAAATACCCGCGCCCAGTCCCACCGGATGCCGGTTCCGAGGTAGACAGTTGTTCAGCACTGTACTACAAACCGGAGTGATAGAGGAGCTTCATAGGAGCGCATCACTACAGCCACCACAAGCGCAGCCAATACCAGGGGGTACCCGCCACGGGAGTCTAGGACCCTTTGTAGCCAATTGAATAATATGGAGCAGGCAATCCATTAGAGAGACCCCAGTATCCTAACCTGGTGCAACAAGGCAGTGACGGGCAACAAAAGGGACAGTTAGTAAAGAAGGAACATTGTGGAGCTCTGGACAGAGACTGTTCATCACTGGGACCACCCGGTCTGTTTCCTAAGAACTGTATACTGTGTACCGTGCACAACTTCAGTACAGACCCGTTACAGAGGAGCTCTGTGTCCGTACTTTATTCTAAACCATTTCAATAGAGGGTTTGCTAAACTACCCGAACTGCCGTATTCTACTTTTCAGGTACTGACTCCGGGGACTATTGCTCATCCTGTGGTGAGCATCCCATCTAGCTGCCGCACATCCCCCGGAGACCTAAGCAGCGCCGGTGCCATCACAGGACACCCACAGGTGGCGTCACGAGACAAATAAGACTTTATTCCACATTTCCCCAACCTGTCCAATTGACCACTGGGCCCCCACAGCCTCAGGCATGGAACCGTGACAGAGAAGCAGCGCCTGAGACCTGAGAACCCGGCAACGGTGAGTCACTCAGTACATAACCACGGAGCCGACATCGGATCCAATGTAGACACGGATCCGATGTCCATAGGCTCCCATGTTGTCTGCACACTGACAGTCATCGATCCGACACGGATCCGTGGTGTCAGATTTTAGTCACGGACACCAAAATCGCAACAGGATGCGATTTTGGCTCCGTGACTAAATCGGACAGCAATGGATGGTGCTAAAATCGGATGCCAATAGGGACACATCCGAGCCCATCCGTTGCACATAGGAATACATGGGAGGCAAAATCGTATCTGGGTGTATCCGTTATGAAACGGATACACACGGATACCACAAAATCATGATGTGAAAGCAGCCTTACTAGTGTATCTCAATGAATTAGAAGATCATTAAAAAGTTAATTTATTTCAATAGTTCAATAAATAAAGTTAAAAGCATATATTATATAGAGTCATTACAAACCGAGAACTATTCCAAGTGTTTATTTCTGTAAATGTTGATGATTATTGCTTACAGCCAATGAAAACCCAAAGGTCATTATCTCAGAAAATTAAAGTAGAGAGGATGAAGGATTAAAAACAGTGCTGCCGTATTCCACGAGACATCAAAGGGTGAATATAATATTGATTTATTAGTCAACGTGTTTCAGGGCTCCCAGAAATGCCCTGAAACATGGCAATAACATTGATTTTTGATGATATTCTAATTAATTGAGATGCACTGGTAGATGAAGAAGGTAATTTGGTGGTTTTGTACCAGAAAAATATAGCACCAACATCTATAAAATAAAACAAATTAACTTTCCAAAAAATGAAAAGCATATATACTATACTGAAAAGAATAAATTAAGTGATGATAATGTATGAGAGCATCATGGTATTGCATGTATCACTAATATCAAACCTATGCTGAGGAAGAGGGATATTATTAGAGGCATTCCATCACGTATATGTATACATTAACATGGTAGTCATTTTACTGACCTCATAGCAGATGCGAAATGAATTTGGTATTAGTTTAAGGGTATATTTAATAGCAGATGTGTTCAGCCCATGAGGAATGCATCAAAACTGGGATGTAATGTATGACAACTGCAGGCAGGTTTACAAATGGGACACTGCGAACACATTGTCATTACAGCTGTTTTTCCGTGCAGTTGATTTGCATAAAAACCTTTGAAATTTGAGAAAATGCAGTTCATAGAATTACAGATGGCATAAAGCCTCATTAAAATGTTTTTTTCCTGATATTTTTATGTCCTGCAGTAAATTTGCTTCATTTTTCTCAATGAAAATAGCACATTTCATTTCCATTTGAGTGACCATATGAAGTTTCGTTCATAGATAATAGAGGTAATCTGCAGAGATTATCATTCCCATAAAATTTAGTTCAGGTATAATCCCAGTACATGTAATGTGGGTGAACCCTCAGATAAGATTTTTCATGGAGCGGCTGAGTTACGGCTGAGTATCTTTCTACTGACAGGATCTGTCGTCTAAAATCCTCGAAATATTAATGTAAGTTAAGCTGGCAATAAACAAAAAGGATCCTTCACCAAGTCAGCAAACCTATAGGCCCAATTCATCAAAGCTTTCAAGGCAGACTTCCAGTTTTAAAGTTTTGAAAAATTGCAAATGCGGAGATTTGCCTAAATTCTACAATTAGTTTTAACAGGTTCACCGAGATCTAACAAAAACGACAGAGTTGTGGCGGGACACCACTGCTTACCTAATTTAAGATGAGATGTGGTGTTACCTGCATCAAAAATCTCACTCCAGTACCTGACTGGAATGAGCTTTCTGGCAATGTATTTAACTCTAGCACTCCCATTCATCAAGAATGGTGAGAGCAATGGCTGTCTTGATGAAGAACTCACTGTCTTTTCTTTGGCAGTATGGTTTGTCAAAAAGCAATGATTAGCCTCTGGGTAACAATCTGACCAGTGCACGTTTCCCTGTAGTTTTAGAATCAAAGTTACTTATTGAAATCAATAGGTAGACTAGAGTGTTCATGTGTTTTCACCTGGGAGAGAGGATAAAGCCGCTGGCGGTTACCTGTAGTAATGGCTTATCTCCTCTGAAAATAAAAAGATCTGGAATTGAACTTTCAACTGCCTTATTATAATAATAATCTTTATTTATATAGCACCAACATATTCCGCAGCGCTTCACAATTCAGAGGTTCATATTCGAACAATCATAATCCCATCTCCCTCATCTGTGTTTAAGTAATAATAGTGGGTGCAGGCGTTGCAGTAACACTCGAGGCTTTGATCCTAGAGGGACCCAAAATGTCTCTTTGGTTCATATGAGAAGTCCAACACTACTTAAGACATGATAGTTGAGAGCCATTTTGGAGATTTTGCACTTGGGCCCATGAGCTTTAGGTTACACCACTGTTTGTGACCATACACATCCAGCCGTTGACTGTTCCCACCATTTGGCAGGTTCAGTCTATATACAGTCTTATACCTGTAGAGGACTTCCACCGAACAAAATTAATTTTAAAGGTAATTTTAATCAATAGACCTTGGAATAATAATAATTTCCACAATTGGATGTGATTAAAAAAAATGTTCCTGTGCTGAAATAATCTTAAAAATGTGCCCCTACTATGTACTATGTAATGGATGTGTCTGACTGTGCATGGAACATGGTCTGATTATACCACATCCACAGGGGTGGATGCAGTATACAGACATTACAGGATGGGATCACAGCTAATTCTTTTTTTGAGGTAAAACATTTCCCTGTCTGTATGTAAAAAGTGTTTTACCTCAAAGAAAGAGTTATTTGCGATCCTATCTTGTAAAGTCTGTAGAATCCACTTCGTCCACCCTTCCCCGGAGATGTGGTATGATCAGACCATGTTCCAAGCACAGTCAGAAACAAGAATTAAACTGTGCATAGCAGGGACACATGTATAAGATTATCTGGACACAGGAACATTTTTTAAACACATCCAATTGTGCAAATTATCATTATTCCAAGATCTATTGATTAAAATAAACGTTAAAATTAACTTTGTTCATGGGAAAAACCCTTTAATAATGATATACTGCATTGTTTCGGAATACAATATACACTTGTATAGATAATAGTATAAATAATTAATTGAATTCAGGGTTTTGATTCAGTACAATAGCAATATGTATATCAATCCAGCCCCGCGCTATGCAGTCTGCCTTTACTAACAATTGTAAAAGAATGGATATGTGGCACTCCAGAGTCGGTTGCCACGATGGCCTTGCCTCCCTCGGGGGGTAGCGTCATGCTTGGAAGGATGATAGGGTATCCACACCAAGTAACCCACACACAGAACACCTTCCTGACTCCAGACCAGAAGGGGGTGCTCTAACCCAGGTTCAGGGGAGTCTCCCCTATAAATTCTGGCTGGAGGCGGGGTTAGTCAGTTTAGTTCCTAGGAGGACTGCAGAAGGCATCCTGCAAACTGAATCAGTGTCAGGCTCGTCTGAAGATACTCACTAGCCAGTGTGAGGGACCCATGAGCAAGGGTCTGAGGACAAGAGAGGAGTAGGCCTGGGGAGTGAAGCCTGTTAACGGTTCACCCCAGAGCAGAGCGCTAGAACTGGACACTGGAGTTCGAGGTAGTTTGGGTACTCTAGGCCCAGCAGCCAAAACCGGAGGATGGGAGATTTCAAGTCTCCCAGCCACCAAAGCACTTGGAGGCACAGCAGTGTAGAAGAGCCAAGGGACAGTGGTCAGAGAAGTGGTAACCAGGAAGGGCTCGAGCTACCTGCCATACCAGTGAGACACTGTCCAGCAGGAGTGAAAGGTCGCAGCTTAGCTACAGGCAGCGGCGCAACAGGGAGGCCTCGGACCCAGCCGGGTGAGGAGAACCTTAACTTGCTTCCAGGCTACCCGGTTTCCTACCATTGACTGTGGACTGTACCCTGACATTTGCTACCTCAGTAAAGGTAAAGGAAACAACCCTTGCGTGTCTGTTGGTTATTCAGCGCCTTGAATCCTGCACCCCTTGAATCCTGCACCTCAATGGCCTACCACCACCATAGACTTAACAGTTGCGTTGGGGAACTGCTCTACCCGTGGGGAGCGATATCACCACAGCTGCCCATCCATTATCCCCGGAGGTCCTGTACTGCAGCACTGGCCCCAAAAGCCGGCTACCACAGGTGGCGTCATGACATCTATCCCCTAAATCTTTTCCCTCCGAACTTTTAGAAACTGATCCCCAAGATCACGGAAGCTGGGTCTCGACCCCTGTGACTCCCCGGGCAGAACTGTTAGCCTGGTTCCAAGTACCCCATGGCCCTGGTGCGGGACAGTTTTCGTGCCCAATGTCTACGGTTATGTGTACCATTGACTTTATTATACTGTGAACAGTCGCCAATGTTGCCCCATGCGGAGCACGGGAAGAGGGTGTGCCGTCGTGGTTGGGACCGTTGAGAGGGTGCAAAGGGAAGCCACGCTCTGCCAAGTGATGTCAGCCAGCGTGACGCAGGAAGCCCTGCGCCGGAAACTCCCTGCACGCTCAAGTCACTGGCTGAGAAGTGGTAGGCTGAACAATCGAAAAAGACCGGGAACCTAGCTGCGGTTCACTAGGGGACAGCAATGTCTGATCCAGAGAGGAGAGACTGGGCGAAGCTGCAACCCAAGCCGCTAACGCAGCCATATTCCCCTGCAGTAGCACCAGTCTTGCCGTTCTCAATGCTGTACATCCTGGGAGCGACCTGGCTGCTGTAGTACTCAGCAGAAGCAGACACCCTGACTGATTTCAAAGAAAGGATGACTACTTTTTTCAGATTATATTCTATGACCGTAGACCAGAGAGTGACCATGTTAGTGGGACAGTTGACTGGTGCAGCCCAACGTGAAGTGAAGCCCTGGCTAGCCACTGATAAACAGACTGTTAAACAAATCTTTGCTGGGTTGAAAGAAACTTTTGACACCCGAACAGCTTCGGAAATTAAAATGAGATTTTATGGGTGTAAACAGCGGGTGCAGGATGATACAAAAGACTATGCCTTGAACCTCCAAGAGGCGCTGAGGGCTATAAAACAGGTTGATTCTGGCAGCGTCTAAGATGAAAACAAGCTGTTAACTGAGCAGTTTTTTGAGGGGCTCCAGTCTCACTCCCAAAGGACTGTTACGTATAATAGCTATGCAAAACACTAATTTGAACTTTTCCCAATTTAAACATAGTGCCATCCGTGTGCTGCGTGAACCTACAGTTAGCAGCACTGTATCCAGCGACTGGCTCTGATGTACCAAATGGAGGTGGCGCCCTCTGTTGTAATCGTTGTGGGGGCCAGTGTGCAGACTTTAGCAACTGATACCCCTGATTCCTGACAGCTGCAAGTGCAGCAGCTGACCAAGGGGATAGCAGAGCTAGCCAAAGCAGTCCAGTCCCTGCAAGAATCCAAGCCCTCGGAGAGGATAGAGTTGGCCTCCAGCCCAGATGACATTCCGTGGATGCACCAGAGGAGGAACCAGCCGACCAGTGGACAACCCAGCGATCGCTATGATTCAGCAGTACAACCCATCTGCCACCGCTGCAATCGCCAGGTTTTGTACTTTCAACGAGCAACCCCTGGGGCAGCGGGCCGCCCACCAGGGATGAGGCAGCCTGGCCCATCGAACTGGCGCGACAGGTATGTGGGAGGACGACCGGTCCTGCCTATCGTACTAGATGTTATCCCCATGAACGCTTTATTGGACACCAGTTCACAAGTGACATCAATATCTTATATCCTTTACAAGCGGTACTGGGCTGATTCAGACATTACACGCTGCCCAGATGAGTTTTACTATATATGCTGCAGATGGTTTACCTATACCGCAGGTGGGATTTAAAGAAGTCACCATAAAGGTGGGACATGTAGAACTAACAGCCCAGGGAATGGTGATAGTTGATGTAAACCGACGAGAAAGTAATCCAATGCTTACTCTAGGCACTAATGTGATTGAGAATTGCCTAGGGGAGATTATTTTTTTGTTACAACAGATTGCCGAAACTGCCAACCTTGGTCAGTAGTGAGTCGTGCAGAAAGAGATTAATGACCTGATGCAGAAGTCGGCAGAGTAAGAGTAAATGACCCAGTACCCATTGCAATACCCCCAAAGAGTGAAAAGTTAATCTGGTGTAGTGCAGCAATAGGCCTTAGAAGGCAAGATTACAAAGTTTTGGTGGAGCTCATGTACTCAGACAGTAGGCCCACTGTCCTAACAACCAGAGGGGTAATTGATGTCCACAAGGGGAAGAGTACCTGTATGAATCTTAAACTGTGGTGAAGAAGAGGTCAAACTGCCTAGGTATGCTACCATTGCTAAGTTGTCAACTGTCAGTAACAACGCAATCATGGCAGTGGAGCCCTTGGACCAGGCGGAGGACAATCGTTCAGAGGTGGAGCTGGAGGATTGGTGCCATGTAGGCACTGACTCCAACCCTTCACACCAAAAGCATGGAGTTTACCGGGTAGTGCAAGAATATGAAATGGTCTTTAGTAAACGTCCTTTAGACTTTGGGAAGGTACAAGGGGTACAACATCACATCCCCACAGGTGACCATCCGCCCATCAAAGAGAGATACAGGCCTGTACCGCCAGCTCACTATCAATGTGCCAAAGAAGGAAAAATGGGAAATGAAGGAGGTTGGGGTGATCAAAGATAGTTGTAATCCCTGGGCAGATCCACTTGTCCTAGTAAAAAATAAGATGGTACAATGAGAATGTGTGTAGATTTCAGGCAGATAAACCGCAATACATATAAGGATGCTTACCTATTACCCAGAATTGAAGAGTCATTAGCTGCATTGGGAACTGCTATTTTTCCACCTTAGATCTTAACAGTTGGTACTGGCAGGTTCCCGTAGCAGAAGGGGACAGGGAGAAGAATGCGTTCATGACAACGATAGGATTCTGTGAGTTTAACTGCATGCCGTTTGGACTGTGCAATGCACTGTGAACATTCCTGAGATTGATGGAGCGTTGCCTGAGTATAAGAAACATTCAAACAGTGCTACTGTACCTAGATGACGTCATTGTCTACTCGAAGACGTATGAAGACCACTTGAAGCACCAGGCTAAGATATTTGATGCATGGCATGAAGGTGAAGACGGCCAAGTGCCACCTACTGTAGCCTAAAGTTCAGTACCTAGGACATGTGGTTAGTGCTGAAGGTGTGGCTCCAGACCCTGACAAGGTCACTGTAATCAGGGACTGGCCGAGGCCCACGACCATCAAAGAGGTACAGCAGTTTCTGGGGCTGGTAGAATACTACTGAAGGTTCATCAAGGGCTTCACGAAGATGGCAGCTCCCATGCAAGACCTCCTGGTAGGCCAGTCCAAGAGGACCAAGAGCCCGAGTCCATAATTTCAATGGGGCAGTAGAAAAGAAGACTTCTTTAAGCAGTTGAAGTGGGCCCTAATAGGGGAAGAGATCCTAGCCTACCCTGACTATGGCCAACAGTTTGTGCTGTATACAGATGCGAGCAACGAGGGATTGGGAGTTGTGTTATCCCAGGTGCAAAGAGGCAAGGAGATAGTGATTGCCTATGCTAGCAGGAAGCTCCATACTACAGAAAGGAACCCTGACAACTATAGCTTGTTCAAGCTAGAGTTCCTCACAGTTGTCTGGGCAGTAACAGAACAGTAGTAGGCAGTAACTGGAGCAGAGATGGATGGCCGGTTGTCCAATTACAACTTCACCATCAAGTACCAGGCAGTGCACAAGAACACCAATGCTGATGCACTGTCAAGGATGCTCCACTTGTCAGAGGCGGGAGAAGACCCAGAGGAGCTGGAAGAGATAGAGCTACCAGCTTTTCACCACACCAAAGTGTCCCAGTGTTCTCATGAGGTGAGAGATAAGTGACCTGGCATGCAAGAGATCATGTTCAACCCATTACCCCACTATGGTTTGGCAGAGACATAAAATAGTAACCCAGCCATCTCACTAGTAAAGGTACTCCTGAAGGAGACTGACTCACGCTCTGGCCCAGATGCCTCACCAGAGGCACAGCAGCTGTGGAAAGAGAAGGGCAAGTTGTTCACCTACCAAGGCAAGTTTTGTAGGTGACACATCAAAGTACAAACCCATGAATTGGTGTGGCAAATAGTGGTCCCGAAGAGAGATGTCCAGATGGTCCTGGAGGCATATCAAGATGGAGCAGGACACTTCAAATGGAAGAAGCTGGAGGTGCTGTTATGTGAGAGATTCTACTGGGTTGGCATGTGGAAAGTCATTGAGAACTGGTGTAGAAACTGTGGCCCGTGCAACCTGAGAAGGAAGGATGATGACAGTCAGAGAGCTCTTCTACAGCCAATTGTTAACTAACAGCCACTTGAACTAGTAGCCTTAGATCACGTGAATTTTACCCCGAGCTGGTCAGGCTATGTGTATGCCCTCACCATTGTAGATCATTATTCACGTTTCTCTTGGTTGTAGTACCAGTAAAAGACCTGACAGAAAAGACAGTGGCAAAAGCATTTCCAAACTCATTTCTGTAGACCCCATGGCAGTCCCGAACAAGTATTGACAGAACAAGGTCTAGCCTTCGAAGCAGAAGTGTTTCTCAGCTTGCGGCACCACGATAATGCCTAGGCAGCAGGCTCGCTGTCTGGGTGTTATGTTTGACACCGATCTCTCCTTCTCCTCCCACACACAATCTCTCGTCCACTCCTGTCGCTTACACCTGAAGAATATCTCTACAGTCCGCCCCTTTCTCACCATGGAAACAACAGAAACCCTCACCGTGGCCCTAATCCATTCCCACCTTGACTATTGCAATTCTATATTAAGCGGCCTCCCCCTCATCAGACTTTCTCCTCTCCAGTCCAACCTTAATGCAGCAGCCAGGATCACCCATCTGGCCAATCGTTACTCAGATGCCTCTGCTCTGTGCCAGTCATTGCACTGGCTGCCCGTACACTACAAGATCAAATTCAAATTGCTTGTTCTCACCCACAAAGCTCTTCACAGTGCAGCACCCCCCTACATCTCCTTCCTTATCTCTGTCTATCACCCCACCCGTTCTCTACATTCTTCAAATGACCTTTGACTAACATCTGCACTATTCCGATCCTCCCACTCCCGGCTCCGTGACTTCTCCAGAGCTGCACCAATCCTCTGGAATGCTTTACCCCAAGAAATCAGGACTATCCACAACTTGCATGGCTTCAGACGATCCCTAACAACACATCTTTTTAAGACGGCCTATCATACTCCCCAATAGAAGTCCTTTGTACTGTAGATAGTGAATGGGCTATCTCTCTAGACATTACTCTTCTACAAACTCCACCAAACCAAAAAGGTCTACACAGACTGTCTGATGACCATCCATGTAAGCTTATTTCTATGCCCCATTTCCTCAAGATGCCTGGACCATGAGTGCAATAAGCCCCTGTACCTTGTGCAACCCCTATCCCGTTGTAGATTGTAAGCTCTTTTGAGCAGGGTCACCTTCATTTCTTGCTTTATTTATTGTATTTTCTTTTTCACATTGATTCTATGCCTATTGTTTTGTATCCAATTATTGTACTGTATTCGTTCTCTACTGAAATTACTTACTGTATTATATTTTCTGTACTCTAACCCTACATTGTAAAGGGCTGAGGAATATGTTGGCGCTATATAAATAAAGCTTTATTATTATTATTATTATAGAAGTGTTTCAAGAATTTTGCAACTTGTACGGATGCAAGAAGATAAGAACAACACCGTACCATCTGCAGACCAATGGCATGTGCGAGAAGATGAATCAAGTGGTAATAGACTTGTTGAAAACACTGCCCTTGGAAGAAAGAAGCATGTGGCCAGAGAAATTTCCAAATTTAGTGGACTTGTAGAATCATGTTCCTGTGAGTTCTACCAACTGTACCCCTGCATACCTGATGAGAGCAAGACCAGGCAAGTTGCCCATAGACCTAGACATGGGAGTCTTACCCCCTAAGGCAAATCCACCTGAAGCAGATTGGGATGTAGAATGTCACAGAGATACTGTAAAGTACAAGAGTGTCTAGAGAAAAACTTGACTCGAGCGGGAGAAAGACAAGAGAGGGCCTATAACAAACAAGCCCCTGCAGTTCCCCTAGCAACAGGAGAGCAAGTCCTGAAGAAGAAACGGAGAACCAATAAGCTGGATGACCAGTGGGAGGCAGAGCCCTATAAAATAATGACTTCAAGCTTTGACAACAATAAAGTCTGCTTAGTTAGTAAAGATAAAGGAGAGACCTCAGCAGCAGTATCAAGAGACCATCTAAAGAAATGTCCTGAACAAGTGAAATGCAAAAGAGAAGTTCTCAATCCACCTAAACCCATAAAACAGAAGGAAGAGATGATCCATACAGTGCTTGGAGAAAACATGGACTCAGATCAATAGAGCCATAGTAGTCCCAGTAAAGACATTTCCCCAACGTGAAGCTCCTGAACCATTTGACACTTCAGAAGAACCAGAAGAACCACCAGTGTAAAGAGGAACCAGAAAATCAACCCCCTGCTAGCGGTGAAACTGTCAGTTCCATGGTAAGTCTAAGAACCCACTCTGGTATACCTGTGCTATGTAAGTCTACACGTAGAATAGTGGATAGTACTCCCACCGCACCAGAGGAAGACACTAATGACCATACCAGCCAACCAGAAGTACCTATACTGTGTAGATCCACCCGTAGTAACGTAGGTCAGATTCTAGCCCGTTATAGGGAATGTTACCAAAGTTAAGTGAATATGTTGAAAATGTAAATATGTTTGTTTTTCATGCAACTTTGTAACCCAGCAACCACCAAGTGTACCGTGCCTACAGGACTTACTGTATGAACTTATGCATATTCTTGAACATTTATCTTTAAAGATGGACCAATATGCCACTGGACTGGTTGTGGTAGAGACACTCTTGTATATAATTTCTCATCAGCCAACGGTGAAAAGACTAAGCGCCGTAGTGACTGTGTTTTTCCCAAATTTTTTAGGTTTTTGTAATTTTTTACTTTTGAGACTCTGTACAATTTATTTACTGTCATTATTGTTTTGTGTGTGTTTTGCAAAAAGTGTTTCCTCTGTCCAGGACTACTGAAATTCACTAGGGAGGAATGTGGCACCCCAGAGTCCAGTTGCCACAAAGGCCTTGCCTCCCTCAGGGGTAGGGTCATGCTTGGAAGCAAGATAGGTTATCCACACCAGGTAACCCACATACACAACACCTTCCTGACTCCAGACCTGAAGAAGGAGCTCTAACCTGAGTTCAGGGGAGTCACCCCTATAATTTTTGGCTGGAGGCGGGGTTAGTAAGTTTAGCTCCCAGGAGAACTATAGAAGGCATAGCAGCATAGAAGAGCCAAGGGACAGTTGTCACAGAAGTGGTACCCGGGAAGGGCTCGAGCTGCCTGCCATACCAGTGAGAGACTGTCCAGTTGGAGTAAAGAGTCTTAGAGCTTAGCTACAGGCAGCCAGGACCAGCAGGCAGAGGCACAGTAGGGAGACCTCAGAACCAACCAGGTGAGAAGAACCTTAACTTGCTTCCAGGCTACCTGCTGGATTCCTACCATTGACTGTGGACTGTACCCTGATGTCTGCTACCTTAGTAAAGGTAAAGGAAACAACCCCTGTGTGTCTGTTGGTTATTCAGTGCCTTGAATCCTGCACCCAAACGGCCTACCACCGCCATAGGCAACGGTTGCCCCAGGGAACTGCTCCACCCGTGGGGAGCGATACCACCACAGCTGCCCATCCATCATCCCGGAGGTCCTGTACTGCAGCACCGGCCCCAAAAGCCGGCTACCACGGATGGCGTCATGACACCTATTCCCTAAATCATTTCCTCCAGAACTTTTGTAAACTGATTCCAAGGGCCACGGAAGCTGGGTCTAGACCCCTATGACTTCCCCTGCAGAACTGTTAGCCTGGTTTTGAGTACCCCACGGCCCTGGGGTGGGACAGGTATGTCTAAAGATCTCACTGATACCAGCTTGGTTCTGTGATATGACGTCACTGCTGCAACAAGTCAGTGCATGAAATTATTGAAAAACGGAAGCAGATAGGAAATAAAACATCTCCACCACGAGTTGGAGACCACGTCTTCTGGATAAATGGGCAAAAATTCCCACAAAAATATTCCAAAATCTTAGATAAAGCCTTTCTAGAGAGTGGACTCTGTTGTGGGGCGACAACAGGATAGTCCTGTGTGTTCCCTGGGACTTTGGTCCATTCACACAGAGATCTAGGCGATTAACTTCAGTCTCTGGCTTTGAACTCCTCTGCTAGTTGTAAGTTCTGCTTCTGCAACAGCCGCAAGGGCCGGGGGGGTACTCGATAGCCAAGGCTGCTAATGTTTTGGGAGGTCACGGTGGCTGTGGCCCAGCTCCGTGACCCTGACCGTGCAGTGAAGGGGGTATATATAGGGGATATAAGTCTTTAGTGACGCCACCTGTGGTATTTGGCCAGGGATGACAAATGCTGCTTGGATGAGCCCCAGGAGATGGTATTGCTGCAGCTGGGATGCTTACGATCCCCACAGGTGAAACGGGGCTCTGGGATATAATGCAAGAGTCTTTTGGGATGATGGTAGTTGTAGTTGGAATGCAGGAGCTGGAAAGGAGGGCGCGGGAAATAACCGGAGGACACAGAGAGGTGCAGTTTCTTTACCTTTACTTGGCAAAACATTGTGCAGTCCGGGGGCACTGGTTACCAGGTCCAGAATAGTCCAGTCAGCCTGGAAGCCTTCGGGATCCACTTCGCCACGTGGGTTTGGAGGCCTTCCTGCTGCGCTCTCGGTGTGGGGTCCTGGCAGCCTGTGAGCTATCCTGCAGCCCTCTTCCTGCATTCTTGCCCTTGCTCCCGTATGGCAGACAGCACGAGATTATCATGGGTGCCACTGTGCTGATGGCAGCTCTGGGCTCTTGCTATGCTGTTGTGCCGCTGGGTCTTTAGTGCGGCCGGGAAACTTACAGTCTCCCATCCTCCAGATGTGGTTGTCGGGACGTACAGAACCTGCATAACCCAGGACTCTTGCATCCTCTGTAGCGCCACTCTGGGGTGAGCTTTCGGCAGCTCCACTCTCCAGTGCTCTCTCTGCTATATCTCTCCTCTCCCTCTCCTCAGACTTTTCACTAACCCCT
This sequence comes from Allobates femoralis, assembly GCA_033576535.1. NCBI lineage: Eukaryota > Metazoa > Chordata > Amphibia > Anura > Aromobatidae > Allobates > Allobates femoralis. The sequence continues at coordinate 127,176,491 of JARQOC010000002.1, read as the reverse complement.
TCTCCGTGATGGAAACAGGGCAGCTCCTCTGAAATCGGGTGTAGAGCTCCTCCTTCAGGCCTGGAGCCAGGTTTTGTGTGTACATGCTATGGTTTACCTCATGTGGGGATTTCCTCCTGCTTCCAACATGAGGTCACCCCCAGTGAAGGAGGTAATGTCACTGTAGCAACCAGAGCACTGGAGTGCCACACTTCCCCTGGTCAACACATGATTTTCAAACTCTACCTTGCTTAGTGGATTCCAGTTTTATGACTTTGGCCTGTATTTTGTCAAGTCTTCTTCCTGACATTTTTGTTTTTGTTCCAGACCTCCTGGTATAGAGCTGCAGCAGTCTGACCATTATCTGCCAGTCTGCTTCACTGGCTAGTAGCTACTTTGTCTACCAGGAGCTCAGGACTTACACAAAGGCCTATAGGTTGGGTCATAGTGGCCGGCGCTAAGTCTATTAAGAGCTACCAGGCTACAAGCACAGTAAAGTCACGTCTTTGGGTGATTAAGGGAATCTGGTCCGGTAACGATTCTCTGATCAATGTGCCTCTTTGCTGTCAGTTGTAGAAGGATGCTCAGAAGCTGTGGTGTATCAGACAAATGCAGTGTGAATTTTATATTTAAAGATGCTTTCAACAAACCAGCCTATCCCCAAAGTAATGCAACATAAATTACAACCATTCAAGGAAAAACAAGTGACAATAATAGCTAAACACAAGAACAAATGTGAATAAGGTTTCTTCAGCTTTCATTATGGATTTTGCCTGAAGCTGAAAAGAAAGAAATACACAGCGATTCCCTTTGCTAGTCATGCACATCCAAGCCTGATTATAGGTTTCCCAGACAGAAGGGAAAATCCATTTCATGGGTCATAAGCTTTACATTGAGGGATGGCACTGAGACAACATTTGTCAACAATGAGGATTGAAAGCACAAAATAAAGGCATGGTAATAATAAATTGTGTGTAGTGGAGTGAAACAGATACTACACACATAACATACAGTCATTTTCTAAGGTTTGGGCAATGCTAGGAGCAGTGGTGCAACCTGAAACCCATGATTTGAAAGCCCCAACGTGTCCCCCAATTATTGCAAACCTTTAATAGCAATAGTTTTTTTTCTATAGGCCAAAGACTTTTGAGGCCCCCAAGCTCCAGGGCATGGAGGTGATTGCAACAGCTGCACCTATTGTAGTTACACCCCTGCCTAGAGACTCTACCTCCAAATTTCATAAAAAGGTTGCACTAAACCCCACTAACATCTTAAAGGGATGATCCACTTTTTAATAAATTATATCTCATGTATTCCAGTTTACTGATACACTTTGCAAATGAATTTTTTAAGCTTGTTGGTCCATCATGTTTACAATGTTAATATGGTAGCGGCAAATTAATTGTATAATTAAAAGAGATCGAAAACTTGTAAAGCCTCTCTGTGATCATCACATCACCAGGGAAATATTTTTTTGTCTCTTTTTATTGTTCAACAAGACATTTTAGAATTGGCTCATTGACTGCTCAGGAATAATAATATTTAAAGGGAACCAACCACCCCAAATGACCCCCCGGACTGTTAATATGTGTCCCTACACCCAGCACACACATTTGGGGCAATCGTTTTTGCTAAAAAAACTGTTTAGTAGAAGCTAAGATATATGTTTATAAAGTTTAATAAATGGAGACGGATGGGTGTTACCTAGCTTTGTCCACGTGCAGTGTTCGTGCCTGTGATCCTCCTCTCCCCCCTCCCCTCTGAATTTCTAAGAGCCTGGCAGCGTCATGAAAAGGGCGGGACTAAATTGCGTCATAAAAGGGGGCGGGGCTCGTCGAGATTTAGTCCCGCCCCTTTCATGACGCGGCCAGGCTCTTAGAAATTGAGAGGGGAGGGGGGAGAGGAGGATCACAGGCACGAACACTGCACGTGGACAAAGCTAGGTAACACCCATCCGTCGGAATTTATTAACCTTTATAAACATATATCTTAACTTCTACTAAACAGTTTTTTTAGCAAAAACGAATGCCCCAAATGTGTGTGCTGGGTGTAGGGACACATATTAACAGTCCGGGGGGGTCATTTGGGGTGGTTGGTTCCCTTTAATAATGACACTCAAACACCCACTTTTGAGTATCACATTGCTAAGTCCTGTACATTGTATGGTTGAAATTAAGGTAACAAATATCTTAACCCAATGCTTATTCATCAAGCCTGACGTTATGATCCATCTACCAGAAGAGCCCAATTAACTACATCTTTTTTTGGTAACGATAGTAAGGCTTGTATCACATTTGTGATAATATACCATGTAATGTTCATTTTCTCTTAATAAAAAGAATTTTGAAAAGAAAAGAAATTAAGGTGACAATTCAAGCAAAATCAGGACTGTTGTCAAGTATGTGCAAGCTGTAGCAGTTACCCTCACTCTTGATTATTGATAGACGTGGACGATTCCCAGATCTCTTCCTATGTAACTACATACAGTGGGAGCAATCAGTGACATTTGGGGAATGAAATTGGCATTGATACAAGTGCAGTACTTCAGGAGCTTCATGAAATTGTACCTACAGTGAGTACAGAAAGTATTCAGACCACTTTACATTTTACACTCTTTGTTTCATTGCAGCATTTGGTAAATTCAAAAAAGTTCATTTTTTTCTCATTAATGTACACTCTGGATACACCATCTTGACTGAGGAAAAAACTGAAATGCAGACATTTTTGCAAATTTATTACAAAAGAAAAACTGAAATATCACATGGTCATAAGTATTCAGACCCTTTGCTCAGACACTCATATTTTAGTCATATGCTGTGCATTTCCTTGTGATCCTCCCTGAGATTGTTCTACTCCTTCATTGGAGTCCAGCTGTGTTTAATTAAACTAATAGCACTTGATTTGGAAAGGCACACACTTGTCTATATAAGACCTCACAGCTCTCAGTGCATGTAAGACCAAATGATAAGTATCAGGTCAAAGGAACTGCCCAAGGAGCTCAGAGACAGAATTGTAGCAAGGCACAAACCAGGCCAAGATTACAAAAGAATTTCTGCAGTACTCAAGGTTTGTAAGAGCACATTGGTCTTTATAATTCTTAAATCGAAGACGTTTGGGACCACCAGAAGTCTTCCTAGACCTGGCTGTCCAGCCAAACTGAGCAATCGTAGGAGAGGAGACTTGGTGACAGAGGTAAGAAAGAACCCCAAGGTCACTGTGGCTGAGCTCCAGAGATGCAATAGGGAGATGGAAGAAAGTTCCAGAAAGTCAACTATCATTGCAGCCCTCCACCAGTCGGGCATTTATGGCAGAGTGGCCTGACGGAACCCTCTCCTCAGTGCAAGACATATTAAAGCCCGCTAGAGTTTGAAAAAAAAAAAAAACACATGAAGGACTCCCAGACTATGAGAAATAAGATTCTTTGGACTGATGAGACAAAGATAGAACTTTTTGGTGCTAATTCAAGGCGACATTTGTGGAGAAAAGCTGGCACTGCTCATCACCTGCTCAATACAAGCCCGACAGTGAAACATGGTGATGGCAGCATCATGCTATGGGAGTGTTTTTCAGCTGCAGGGACAGGACGACTGGTTGCAATTGAAAGAAACATGAATGCGGCCAAGTACAGAGATATCCTGGATGAAAACCTCTTTCAGAGTGCTGTGGACCTCAGACAGTCTTGGCCAAAGGTTCACCATCCAACAAAACAATGACCCTAAACACACAGCTAAAATAACAAAGGAGTGGCTTCAGAACAACTCTGTGACCGTCCTTGACTGGCTCAGCCAGAGCCTTGACCTAACCCCAATTGAGCATCTCTGGAGAGACCTGAAAATGTCTGTCCACCAACATTCACCATCCAACCTGACGAAACTGGAGAGGATCTGCAAGGAGGAATGGCAGAGGATCTCCAAATCCAGGTGTGAAAAACTTGTTGCATCTTTCCACGATGACTCATGGCTGCACTAGCTCAAAAGGTGCTTCTACTCAATACTGAGCAAAGGGTCTGAATACTTATGACCATGTGATATTTCAGTTTTTATTTTTCAATAAATTTGCAAAAATGTCTACATTTCTGTTTATTTTTCAGTCAAGATGGGGTGCAGAGTGTACATTAATGAGAAAAAATGAACTTTTTTGAATTTACCAAATGGCTGCAATGAAACAAAGAGTGAAAAATGTATAGGGGTCTGAATACTTTTCGTACCCACTGTAGTGTCTAAGGGTATGTGCCCATGCTACAGATTTGGTGTAGAAATATTCTGCATCAATACTGCATTCTCTGGCAGAAAAACACACCAAAATCCTCAATGCCTTTTTTTTACATTCAAGGTGCATTTTCCTTGCATTTTTGCTTGCGGAAATTATGTGTTTTTCTACAATGTGTTTTTGCTTTGAAGAGAGAAGAAAGAGAGAGAGAGAAAGATCGAGAGAAGAAAGAGAGAGAGAGAAAGATCGAGAGAAAAAGAGAGAAAGAGAAAGGAGAGAGAAAGAGAAAGAGAGCTACTTTGAGATTCATTTCTGGTAGCCAGGAATGATATCAGAACATTTCAGTAACTACGTGTTTTTTTGTAAAATCCGCACCAAAACTGCTCCCAAATACCATGCATTTTTGCAGCAATTTGTCATTATTACAATGAGGCCAATGGGTAAAAACTGCTGCACAAAACACCCACCAGATACATAAAGGCACCTATATAATGGAAGATAGTAACAGCCCCATTTCCTTTGTGTAATTCACACAGGATAAACCCTATAGGAGCTCATTCTTTATAACTTTCCTTGTTGCTGGTAGCAACCAATCAGAGCCCAGTTTTAAAGGGAATCTTTCACATGTAAATCGCTATTACCTTAAAGATATTGGGTTAATCTGCAGGCTAATAGTGTTTAGAACCTGACCAGCACCCCCTTGGACTGACTGACAGCTGCTTAGCATTAGTCTGGCTTCACATCACGGCGCAATCCGATCCGAGGCTGTCCGGTTACACCGGACCGGATTTTGGCCCCATAATATCCTATGGGGCCGGATGGAGCCGGATGGCAGTTCTCTGCCATCTGGTTTTCATGTGTCCGCGAGAATCCGGGAGGAATTGGATTTTTTTTCCCGGACACAAAAATGGAACATGCAGCATTTTTGTGTCCGGGGAGAATAATCTCCCCAAATCAGATCCTCCCAGATCCGGGCCAATCCGGCGCTCCCTGACATTAGAGTCTATGGGGCCGGATTGCCCCGATCCGTGAGGATCCGGGAACCGGACACCGGCGGCTCCACACTACTGTAATTTCAGGACCGCAGCTAGCTCCCTGCTAGCCGTGATCTTGAAAAATCAGCAGCTGCGGCTGCAATTAGAGGGATCCGGCTGCACACAGGACCGGAGAGCTTATTTGTCCACTGGTTCTGTGTGCTGATCCGGTTCGGATTGTGCCGTGCTGTGAAGCCAACCTTAGAACCATACTGGGGGCATGGATACAGTTTGTGCTCTCCATACACAAAAAGGTGACTGAACCAGTGCAGGTGCCGTCCTAATGCTGCCGGTGGAAATAAAGTTATTCTCCTCTTGGCAGTAGAGTTCAATATGCAGGCGCTGGACAGCTTTGAAACGCTATTAACCTGCAGATTAACCCCATATCTGCAGGTTAATGGTATTTTTACATGTGATAGGTTCCCTTTAATATTAGAGCAATGAGAACCATTCCATCCTTGCCTGTCGACTGAGTGGCATCTATGTGGAGGATGGTAGTGTTGCATACAATTGTGGACCAAGCTCAATGCAACAAAGAATAGTGATAGTGGAGGCCTATGTATACTCAGGCAAATTCACAGATACGCAGGTGTGTTTTGCTGGTTCATTTCTAGACTATTTCACTTCACCAAAAAGCAGTATAAACAAACAGCTTGAAGGCAAGGTGGCATCATACACAATTTCTGACCAATAGCAAAAAATAGCAAGACACCCATTGTTATTGGAAACCTCCATGAGAGGTCGGAGGAAATGAAAATAAAAATCATCCCATCAAATGCCCATTGGTGTGTATGTCCTGAAATCTGTTCATCTGAAGTCGCCCAAGTATTAGTTGTGCAGTAGTTAAAAAGCGGTAACAATGGAAATGTTGGGCAATCGGCCGTTGGGTATGGATAGGGCAGAATACTCTCTGCAAGGAGAATAGATACTCCCCCAGACCTCGTCTTAGCCTCTCATAGAGACAGATCAGAATTCCCACAGACTGCACTGATGAGGGGCAATCACCCCGAAACGCAGCATCTGCAGTTTGGGGTTCTGATCTGGCACAAATCGTAAGTCATAGGCTAAAGGCACACTATCCGTGTGCCTCGCACGAGTGTAATGCGAGGGAAACTCGCATTGCACTCGGACCAGTATTATTAAAGAGGACCTGTCACCAAACCAGGCATGGTGATCTAATTACAGCACTGGATGCAGCATGTCTGCAGCATGCAGACAAGGTGTCCCCAAGCACTTGAGCCGTCCTGTACCCCGAGATAATACACTTAGAAAACTTACATGCTCCAGCCACTAAGGAGGTGGCTAGGGGCTGCAGCCAAGGGCAGATTCACACCCCCTGCATGTGTAATCTGCCCACCGCTGCCAATCATTCTCTCCCTGTCTGCAGCATTTAAACAGAGTTTTTTTTTCTCTCTCCCAGAAAGCCCTGAGGGGCGGGGCTAAACGGGAGAGAAAAAAAAACCTCTGTTTAAATGCTGCAGACAGGGAGAGAATGATTGGCAGCGGTGGGCAGATTACACATGCAGGGGGTGTGAATCTGCCCTTGGCTGCAGCCCCTAGCCACCTCCTTAGTGGCTGGAGCATGTAAGTTTTCTAAGTGTATTATCTCGGGGTACAGGGCTGCTCAAGTGCTGGGGGCCCCCTTGTCTGCATGCTGCAGACATGCTGCATCCAGTGCTGTAATTAGATCACTATGCCTGGTTTGGTGACAGGTCCTCTTTAAATGATACTGGTCCCATTAGTGCGAGTTCTTCGCATTACACTTGCAATGCGAGGGAAATGAGTGTTCAATCGCAGCATGCTGTGATTGCATGCGATTTCCCTGCGCGAGTGGACAATTAAAGTCTATGGATGCAAGAAAATCTCACACCTATACAGCACACTGTGCGATAGTCGCACGTGTGTGCAGTAAAAATCACTTCAAACTCTGCGGCTGGCAAAGCCGCAGAATTTGAATTTGCCGCTTTCCCGGTACAGAAAGCACTTCATTTGTCATCGCTGTCACAGCAGCGGTGACAGTTGGATATTAAAAACCCAGCTGTTGAGTTAAATTTATCAATTCCCAGGTTGTAGCTTTATATTAACCCCATCTGCAGCCTCTGTGCAGCATATCAGCACAGAGACTGCAGATGGGGTTAATAATCAGTGTCTGAAAGGTTAAACTGATGTTGGGGTGGTGCCAGCAGGTGTCCAGGGAGTGTCCACACTCCCTGGACACCAGCTGCCACCACACCCTGGCACTCCCCGGTTATTTCTTTGTGGAATTTATTCCATGTTGGAGTTACAGGGTGCAGGGAGGGAGGGGGAGCAGGGTTGGATGATGGTTAACCATTTCACGCAGTTGAAACGCAATGTACTGGACCCGTTGAAGCGCAACTGCGTGAAACAGTTAACTGTCGTCCGACCCTGCACCCCCTCCCTCCCTGCACCCTGTAACTCCATCATGGAATAAATTCCACAAAGAAATAACTGGTGAGTGCTGCTCTCTTTCTTTTAAAATGTCATAAAGGATCTTGTGCCTTGAGCTGAGCAACACCGTGCATTTGCCATAGACCACAGCAGTGGGTGGTGTACAGACCCTTACCGTATGGACTGACAGGTGCCTGGATTCCTTCTACCTTCAGTCAATATAATTTTTCTGGTTAGCCAATAAAGGTATCACTCCAAGAATACTTTTCTGAAATTTTTTTTTTTTAGTTGGGACTTAGGCTGCTTTCACACAGCGTTTTTGTGCTGTCCAAGGGGATCCGACTTTTTGTAAGACCCCCTCGGACAGGAACGGATACAAACTGATGCCTGTAATCGGATGCCAAATAGGCATCTGATTCTGATATTTTGCAGGATCAGTTTGGATCCTTTCACCCGCTCCTCCTGTCACCTAGTTCTCCCGCCTGTCACCTCGTCCCCCTGCTCTCTCCTCTCTTCCTCTTTCTCCCCTCCTCTCTCTGCCCCCTCTTTCTCCCCCTCTTTCTCCCCTTCTTTCTCCCCCTCTTTCTCCCCCTCTTCATCCCCTCTTTTTCCCTCTTTTCCAGACCTTAAAAAAGAAAAAAATCTTTATTCTCACCCATCCACAAGTCCCCCAGCGCTTCCAGCTTCTCTTACAGGAACTAGCGTGATGTCACAGTGACATGACCGATTACCGCGATAACCAGTCATGTGACTGTGGCATCACGTCAGGTCCTATAATCATCGAGCGCTGGAGGCATTGCTGGATCGCGGGACAGGTGAGAATAAAGTTTTTCTATTTTTAACCCTTTCTTTTCACTAAATGTCACTTCTGCAATGTATGAATATACATAGCAGAAGTGATATTAAATGGCACAGAGCGATTTTAGTCTACTGAGCATGCTCAGTAGACTAAAATCGGGTCCGAGGGACGATTAGCTGTTTCCTCAAACCCATGCTCCATAGGCCCCATGTTATTTGGCGCGGATCAGGTTGGATCCAATTCGGTCCGATTTGAACCGCTGTGCCCAAAGTCGCAGCAGTCTGCGATTTTGGGCACAGCAAAAAATCGGACAGAATCGGAACCGACAAAAATCGGATGCCACTAAGGGCACATCTAATCCGATCCGTGCCCATAGAATAACATGGGGCCAAAATGGCATCCGATGCTGTCCGATTTTCAACGGACAGCATCGGATTGCAGTAAAACGCTGTGTGAAAGCACCCTTAAGTATTTACATCAATTTTTCTGGCTAACACGGTACCACAATATTATTTTGTATTGCACTCTGTATCAAGACAAATAAATAATGTGAAAGGAAATAAAAGGCTTAGCTCGGCCAAGTGTGTGGACTAGTGCACAGAGCAGGGCGTGCCTGCTGCAGAACCTCTATGATGGGGAATAGCACAGGCATGGCACTAGCATCATTGTACACTGCAGAATAACCCTATGGCAGATAAGTGGAGTGATTCCAGTGTAAGGTGTGGGTTGGGGAAGATGAAGGAGCTGGGGGTGAGCACTGTACATCTGTAGAGAAGCATCTTTGCAACCACTTGCAGAATGCGCAGCCTCACTCCATCTCACTGCAGCTGCCTAATTTATGGCACTGCACACCAGGCTGGGTGTAAACAAACCCACAAGCAGCATGAAAGCAAGGGGGGATAAGTGTAAATAAAAGAAACTCTGCTAATACCATAGCAAGGATCCCTTTGTTACAGCTGGGCAGATATGACAGGAGCACACCATGCCATCTCCTACCTCCAGGGTCCGGATCTGCTTCTGTGTCAGGTTGTTGGAGGTGGCACACTGGGTCCAGAGCCCCTCCAGGTTGGAGATGCTGAAGTGTATCATGTTCTCATAGACTGTGAGCCCTCGTGGACAGGGTCCCTGCCCCTCCTGTACCTGTACGTCCTGATCGCCTAGATTTAGTGTACTTGTTCTTGTCTCCCTCATCCTCATGTAAAGCGCCATGGAACCTAATGGCGCTATATAAATAAATAATAATAATAATAATAATGTTCTGGACCAATTCGCACTGCTGCAGGGTTTTCTGCAAACTCAGAGGTAAAAAGACAGCTGGCTATTTCAAATGATCAGCTGATGCATCAGCTGATTGTTTGTAATAGCTGGCGGTAAAATTGAAAATGCAGGCGGGCTCGCTTCCAGCAAGTGGAGGGGAGGCCAAGAACAGGGCGGGAAACAAAGGACCGGGCAGGGAGTAGAAAATTTGTCTTGGGCGGAGGACCAAGCAGGGAATGGAGGATCAGAATGAAAAAAGGGACCAGGCATGGAGCGAAGCACTGGGCGGGGAGCATGCATCAGCTGATTGTTTAAAAAAGTCGAGGCTTTTTACCGCCAGTTTCTAAACAATCATGCATCCATTTCAGCATTTTTCTCAGGCCCCCAGTCCACTTTGTAGGGTCTAGAAGCATAGTTCAAACATTTCTCATTGACTTGCATTGTACTCACTACTCATAATAACAAGTAAACTCGCCAAGAAACAAGTAGCCCGAATACCGTACTATTCAGCAAGTAGCACATAATAACGAGTATACTTTCTTATCCCTATGGGTACCTTTACACACGGCTACATTTGTAGCTTGTCACCAGGTAACTTACTGGTTGCAGTGAAATCATGGATACATGATTCCATTTGTACACAGCAACAAGATAGAACCATGTATCCATGATTTCACTGCAACCAGTAAGTTACCTGGTGACAAGCTACAAATGTAGCCGTGTGTAAAGGGGCCCTATGTGTCATTCTTTCATTATTCCTTGATAACTGTGTAGACACCGGGGTCAGTGGGTGTTCTCGTCCGCTGGCCCAGCAACTTTTCAAAAGACAACATGGATCAGGGCTCACCCCGACTGAATGCCCGAGCTTCTTACCCGTGGGTGGAACAGTTCTCAGACAACACAGGGTGATGGAACCACAATATTAAGGCTTTATTGGACCCCCAAACAGTTAACATCATATAACATATAACCAGCAAAACACACAATATAACAGGCAGCAGTCTCACCCTTCTGCTGGCTCACCAGGGATTCGAATATTTTTGCCTCAGAGCTTCCAGGGTTACTTACTCCAAACCAGCAGCACCCTGCTTTTGGCAGGCACCCACAGAGAAAGGAGTAACACCAGATTTAGGAAAGTCTGTAGCCAGGTGACTGGATTGTCCCAACTGTGTTGCTTTCTTATGTAGCCTTTGATATCCAAGCCGAATCCTAACATTCGATGAAGTCCATGTTGTATTATAATCCAGGTTCTGATGCCCTTGGTCGGAAGTGCCTAGGCCTGGGATTATGGCCTGCCAATCGGATCAGTAGATCCTAGATTAGCAGCATGTATCAAGTCTCGTGCACCTCTAGTCGGGACCGAAATCACTAGACTGAGGCCACAAAACTAAATCTCTCTGGCTAATGAACAGGTCTGCTTATATTCCCCCTGACCACTCAATTCAAACATTGGGAACTTCATGATTGTCTCTGGGTGCGTTTTCTGCCCCAAAAACGGACCTGTAAACTATTTATCTGCACAGAATATCTGAAAACTCATTGACTACTGGGCATCACAGAAAGTGATCCTGTTTTTCATGCAAAAACAGATGACAAGAAATGAACATAGATTAAGAGTTTGTGCACGTAACAGCGCTAAATAAATATTAAAAATAATTACATACACAGTGTTAGACTGGCTTGGTAAGGGTCCACCAGTAACATGACTCTGGATGCCCACTATTCAGATATATACAAATATTACATTACCCTCTTTTGCAAAAATACTTATACTTCTATAAAATAATGCACTGGGTAGATTGGTGAATGAATGATGAGATGCTTCTTTTGTTTGCACGTGAATGTATTAGGCCAACTCATGTGGGGGTGTGGCTTACTCCTGTAGAGAGGCCCATCGGGGATTCACCTGTTCCCCTGTGGGTCAGTTCGAGCCTGCATGTATATACCACCGCAATGTAAAAATGCCTCTTTGTGCATGTATTCAGTCTTTGAACCACTTTAGATTTCCCAAGATGAGAAGGAGTCAACAGAAGTGACCTGACCATTGTTCTGTTGGAAGCCATTCACTATTTTATATATAGAAGTAAAAAAAAGAAATTGCCATAAAAAATGAAGTAAAAATGTCAATAAAGATGCCTTAGAAGAAACACAGCCGGCTTTTTGCTAACATGTTTTCTGCTTGGCTTCTAAAAGACGTAGTGTGCACATACCCTTAAAGGGAACCAACCACCAGGACTTAACCACCTGTAAAATCAGCGCAGCAGGTGATTGACGTGTGCAGCATGGCATCACTATTTGGGTTTTTGTTATTTTCCACCTTTCATTTAGACTCATTTGGGAGTGGTGGGGGAGGCTTACGACAGGAAGACAAGCCCACAGGGAGGAATAAAAATAAACAAGCAAACACAAATAGTGATGTCATGCTGCACACCTCAATCATCTGCTGCACGGATGTATAGGTGGTTAAATCCTGGTGGTTGTTTCCCTGTAAAGGTTTTGTGTTAGGGCTGAGGAGCTTTAGTTGTGCCTGTACGGAGATTTATAGATGGTTCTGATGTGAGAACACCGACTGTGAATTGGCAATCCTGAAACCATTATATACTCTGGAAACTAGAAAAATGTTGTGGCTTTAACGTAGAACATTATATAAAATGGAAAGCGGTAACCCCTAGCATTGTCTGCACATCCTGTACACGGCCCTGTGTTCACATTATTGTTGAAAAGTGGTGACATGATCTCTATAAAATTGAGACATGTGAAATCCCTGAAATGTAACTTCCACTAAATTATTAATGTTGGAGACAAAATGGAGCTGGAAATTATATAAGGTGTAGTGAGTATCTAGATAATGTATATTTATATCACGTACATGACAAATAATATTTTTTTATTATTGTTGTGCACTTCTGTTTTAGATACTTGCCCACATGTTACTTTTATACCTTACTTAATATATACTGTGTGCAGAATTATTAGGCAAGTTGTATTTTAGAGGAATATTTTTATTATTGATCAACAACTATGTTCTCAATCAACCCAAAGACTCAAATATCAAAGCTTAATATTTTTGGAAGTTGGAGTGGGGTTTTTTAGATTTGGCTATCCCAAGGTGCTTTCACACTAGCGGTCCGCGTTTTTTTTTGCGGCTGCACCTGCCGCAAGTGCCAAAGCCGCACTTGCCGTACCTGCCGCAAGCCCGCCTATACATTGTATGGGGCTTGCCGCAACTGCGCCGCAACCGTGCCGCAAGTGCAGCCGGTATGCGGTAATCGCGGCAGATGCGTTTTTTTCACCGCATCTGCCGCGATTTGAAAAAACCGCTGATGTGAAAGGGGCCTTAGAAGGATATCAGTTTGTGCAGGTAACTATTACTGTGCAGAATTATTAGGCAACTTAATAAAAACCAAATATATTCCCATCTCACTTGTTTATTTTCACCAGGTAAACTAATATACCGTATATACTCGTGTATAAGCCGACCCGTGCATAAGCCGACCCCCCTACTTTTGCCCCAAAAACTGGGAAAACCTATTGACTCGCGTATAAGCCTAGGATGGACAATGCAGCAGCTACCGGTACTGAAAAATTTTAAAAATGAAAATAGATACGAATAAAATGTTGAACTTGTATTTTAAATAGAAACAGTAAACTACCAATGCAGCAGACCACCGTCCTGTTATAAAGCCCCCTATCACTGGTATATAGCCCACCATCCCTGTATATAGCAGCCATCACTGGTATATAGTGGCCATAACTAGTATACAGTTGCCGCCATCACTGATATACAGTCCCCATCAGTGGTATACAGGCCCCTCATCAGTGGTATACAGGCCCCAGGACGGGTATACAGGCCCCTCATCAGTGGTATACAGGCCCAGCAGTGGTATACAGGCCCAGCAGTGGTATACAGCCCCAGCAGTGGTATACAGGCCCCTCATCAGTGGTATACAGGCCCCTCATCAGTGGTATACAGGCCCCTCATTAGTGTTATACAGGCCCCTCATCAGTGGTATACAGGCCCCTCATCAGTGGTATACAGCCCCCAGGATGGGTGTACAGGCCCAGCAGTGGTATACAGGCCCAGCAGTGGTATACAGGCCCAGCAGTGGTATACAGGCCCCAGTGGTATACAGCCCCAGCAGTGGTATACAGCCCCAGCAGTGGTATACAGCCCCAGCAGTGGTATACAGGCCCCTCGGCCGTGCTATACAGCCCCAGCAGTGGTATACAGGCCCCTCGGCACTGCTATACAGCCCCAGCAGTGGTATACAGGCCCAGCAGTGGTATACAGCCCCAGCAGTGGTATACAGGCCCCTCGGCAGTGCTATGCAGCCCCAGCAGTGGTATACAGGCCCCTCGGCAGTGCTATACAGCCCCAGCAGTGGTATACAGGCCCAGCAGTGGTATACAGCCCCAGCAGTGGTATACAGGCCCAGCAGTGGTATACAGGCCCAGCAGTGGTATACAGGCCCAGCAGTGGTATACAGCTCCCCTGCTGTCTCACTGCCCCCCATGTATACAGAGGCCTCCCATGTATACAGAGGCCCTTTCAGCAGTGATCCATCTCACCCCCTCGGTCTCCAGGCACCCGGGTCCTCCAGCTGCTCCGTCTGCATGCTCCGTGGCTTCTAATACCGGAGACAGCGGGGGAGGCTATACTGTGCAGGGGAGCAGCAATATACTATGCGCTGCTCCCCATGCATAATTAATGAGCGGCACCACGTGACGTACCGCTCATTCTGCAGCCTCCTCCTGCGGTGCCCGGACACAGCCCCCACCACACTAGTATATGACTCGTGTATAAGCCGAGGGGGGGACTTTTCAGCCCAATTTTTGGGCTGAAAAAGTCGGCGTATACACAAGTATATACGGTAACTGCACAAAATTTAGAAATAAACATTTCTGACATTCAAAAACGAAACACAAAAAAATTAGTGACCAATATAGCCAACTTTCTTTATGATGACACTCAACAGCCTTCATCCATAGATTCTGTCAGTTGCTTGATCTGTTTACGATCAACATTGTGTGCAGCAGCCACCACAGCCTCCAAGACACTGTTCCGAGAGGTGTACTGTTTTCCCTCCCTGTAGATCTCACATTTTAGGAGGGACCACAGGTTCTCTATGGGGTTCAGATCAGGTGAACAAGGGGGCCATGTCATTATTTTTTCTTTTTTTAGACCTTTACTGGCCAGCCTCGCTGTGGAGTAGTTGGATGCATGTGATGGAGCATTGTCCTGCATGAAAATCATGTTTTTCTTGAACGATACCGACTTCTTCCTGTACCACTGCTTGAAGAAGTTGTCTTCCAGAAACTGGTAGTAGGTCTGGGAGTTGAGCTTCACTCCATCCTCAACCTGAAAAGGTCCCACAAGTTCATCTTTGATACCAGCCCATACCAGTATCCCACCTCCACCTTGCTGGCATCTGAGTCGGAGTGGAGCTCTCTGCCCTGTACTGATCCAGCCTCTGGCCCATTCATCTGGCCCATCAAGGTTCACTCTCATTTCATCAGTCCATAAAACCTTTGAAAAATCAGTCTTGACATTTTATCTTATGTTTCCTGTTCAAAGGTGGTCTTTTTTCAGCCTCCCTTACCTTGGCCATGTCCCTGAGTATCGCACACTTTGTGCTTTTTGATACTCCAGTAACGTTGCAGCTCTGAAATATGGCAAAACTGGTGGCAAATGGCATCTTGGCAGCTTCACGCTTGATTTTCCTCAATTCATGGGCTGTTATTTTGAGCCTTTTTTGCCCAATACGCTTCTTACAACTCTGTTGGCTATTTGCCATGAAATGCTTGATTGTTCGGTGATCACACTTCAAAAGTTTGGCAATTTCAAGACTGCTGCATCCCTCTGCAAGACATCTCACAATTTTGGACTTTTCAGAGCCCATCAAATCTCTCTTCTGACCCATTTTGCCTAAGGAAAGGCATTTGCCTAATAATTAAGCACACCTTATATAGGGTGTTGATGTCATTACACCACACTCATCCTCATTACAGAGATGCACATCACCTGATTTACTTAATTGGTAGTTGGTTCTCAAGCCTATACAGCTTGGAGTAGGACAACATGTATAAAAAGTATCATGTGATCAAAATACTCATTTGCTTAATAATTCTGCACACCTTATATAGGGTGTTGATGTCATTACACCACACCCCTCCTCATTACAGAGATGCACATCACCTGATTTACTTAATTGGTAGTTGGCTCTCAAGCCTATACAGCTTGGAGTAGGACAACATGTATAAAAAGTAACATGTGGTCAAAATAATAATTTGCCTAATAATTCTGCATACAGTGTAGTTAGCAGACACACGCTAACCAATATTATACAAAACCTTCCATCATAGTAATAAAAAAGAACATACTGTGTAACCTTATAACTAAATCTCCCATCAGTTCAGACTTTTTAAAGTTTTGTGATAACTATAAAGAAATAGCAGCTGCACTATCACCCCCTAGTGGATATAATTTGTATTGCAAGTAACATATTTATACCTCTTCAGCTGCGCGTCCGGTGCCACACGCCACGTCCAGTACAAGCTTCGACTCTCGATTTAACAGACACACTGAGGCCAAGGCTAATGCTGCTAAGTGGGGGGCTTTATAGTCCAAGATTGTGACATCCTTTAATGAAAAAAACCTTATAAATATATCTGATACACATTATGGTGTAAAAGTTATTAGCTGTTATAGAAGATTATTATGGTATGTTCATACAGGGTTTACCGTGGGTTTTTGTACTTTATATGTTTTACACAATCTGCCACAAACTCTGTATGTACATGAAAATTGTGTATGGATCTTCTGTAGATTTCACGCTTTGCATTCCAATAAGTGAAATCCATAATGAATTCCACGTAAATAATAACATACTTTGGATTTTAACATTCAGTGCTTCAATTATTGTATTAGAATTTTGTGCACATGAGATTGTTGGAATTGTATGGACTTATCTAGTACAACATTACACTTTCTCTGAAGGCCACTTTACACACACCAACTTATCTGTCCAACTTCTGAACAGATCTCTGGTTGCAGTGAAATCATGGACACATTGTTCTATTTTGTGGCTGTGTACAAATGTAACAATGTGTCCATGATTTCACTGCAACCAGTAAGTTGGTCAGAAGTTGGACAGATAAGTTGGTGTGTGTAAAGTGGCCCTAAGGCGGCCGTCACACACTTCAATGTCCTGCACGATATTGCTTAAGCGATCTGCTTTTTGATCGCTTAAGCGATATCGTTTGTGCGTCGCTGCGTGTAATCAAGCGATTTTACAATGTAAAATCGCTTGATCGTTAGATTACAGATTTGTGAGCCGGAGCTCATATCAAGCGATAATCGCTTGTTCAATCTGCATCATCGTGGTGTGTGACACCACGATGAACGATCTCCCAGCGGCAGAGCCTATGCTGGGAGATGGTATCTATGGTAAACGTCGGGTTACTAAGCGCCGCGCGGCGCCTAGTAACCCGATGTGTACCATAGTTACCAGCGATTTCACTGCTCCATATCACTGGTGAGTCTTCCTGTGTGACAGCTCACCAACGATGTGAGCGATATTGTTAGCGATCGCGCGTGCATGTGATCGCTAACAATATCGCTATCGATATTGAAGCGTGTGACGGCCGCCTATAAGTAGAGTCGTTTCTTATAGTAATTCATTTCAGAAGCTTTATTAATTTCCAATAGTATCTCTTCATGTGCTGTGACATCACGGTGTGTATTATCCCTGCACTGTGACATCACTGTGTGTATTATCCCTGTACTATGACATCACTGTGTGTATTATCCCTGCACTGTGACATCACTGTGTGTATTATCTCTGCAATGTGACATCACTATGTGTATTAACCCTGCACTGTGACATCACTGTGTGTATTATCCCTGTACTGTGACATCACTGTGTGTATTATCTTTGTACTGTGACATAACTGTGGGTATTATCTCTGTACTGTGATATCACTGTGTGTATTATCCCTGCACTGTGACATCACTGTGTGTATTATCCCTGCACTGAGACATCACTGTGTGTATTATCCCTGCACTGTGACATCACTGTGCGTATTATCCCCGAACTGTGACATCACTGTGTGTATTATCTCTGTAGTGTGACATCACTTTGTGCATTTGTGGCGCCCCCACTAAGAGTGCATCACAGGAGGGTACTGCACCGCTGACTAAGATGTCGTATTCTCCGTCCCAGTGGTGAATAGGATAATCCTGAGGCTCCATACACCGCATGCAACACCTAGAGATAGAAGACCAATCAGGCACCCGTTTCCAGGGTAACCGGTCTTGGTGGAAGGAGAGCTAGGGTATATAGCAGTGGGGAAAGTAGCAAGGAGTTAGAATGATGGAAAGACAAGAACAGAAAGGTCAAGTCGTGACAGAGGGAAGACAGCAAACAGGGAGGGCACCGTCCATTGGTGGCCCAGAAGAGAACGAGGGCCAAGTGTGAGAAACGGGTGATTGAAGGCCCAAGCCCAGTCCAAAAACTGGAGTACCAGCTCCGACGTGGTACAGTTGATTCATTCCCTGCACCACAAAACCCGGAGTGGTCGAAGGCTTCCTAGGAGCCCGATTCACAGCTTACCAACTACTGTAGCTATACCACGGGGTACCCACCCTTGAGGGCCAGGGACCGTATGTTATGGCCAGTCGGGAACCCAATCGAGGGCCCTCAGGACCCTGGCAAGGTATACTGGAGCAGCGAAGAGAAAGGGACAGTCAGGGATAGAGAAGGACACTTGTGGAGCCTTGGAGAAGTACTATTCACAGCAGGGACCACCCGGTCCACTACCTGGCATTGAGACTGTGTTACCTTGTATGCCGTGAACATCCCAGTAAATACCCATTCAGAGGAGCAACGTGTCAGAGCTTTATTCCGAATCTGCCGCCTAATTATCTTGCCTTAAAGAATCAACCGAGCTGCCCTATTACTCTGTTGCAGCTCTCACTTCCGGGGACTCTGCTCGTCCTGTAGGGAGCAGTTCCACCTTGCTGCCGTCCATCACCCCGGAGGTCCAAGCAGCGCCGGTGCCATCACCGGAACCCTACAGGTGGCGTCACGAACTAGAACTTTAACTATCTTCTTTACTATTTTACTTTCATCCCTTTATTGACCACCGGGCCCCCAACTTCAGGCACTGGAACCGTGACTGACCGCCCGCGCCTGAGACCTGAAGCACCGGGTCCACGGTGAGTCACATTAACCCTGTACTGTGACAGTGCTATGTGTATTATCCCTGTACTGTGACAATGCTATGTGCATTATTCCTGTACTGTGACATCACTGTGTGTATTATCCCTGTACTGTGACATCACTGTGTGTATTATCTCGGTAGTGTGACATCACTTTGTGCATTATCCCTGTACTGTGACAACGCTATGTGTATTATCCCTGTACTGTGACATCACTGTATTTATAATTCCTATACTGTGTCATCACTTTTTTTTCAGGTATTGTGATAGAAATATGTGTTTTATTCCTGTACTGTGACATCGCTGTGATTATTATTATTATTATTAATAAATATTTATCTAGCACCATTAGGTTCCATGGTGCTTTACATGTGTAAGGGCAGACAAGGACAATAACGACAATTGAATCATACAGGTACAGTAGGGCAGGGGATCTATTACTCCTGTATTGTGATATTACTGTGCTTATTATCCTTGTACTGTGCTGTCACTATGGTTTTCATATTTGTACAATGACTTTATTGTGTTTTATATAAATGAACTATGACAATAATGTTTTATTATGTGTTGTTCACTGTGGCATTACGGTTTATTAAAGCTGTACTTTGACATCACTGGGTTTGTTGTTCGTGTGGGTTAGTTATGTTCTGTAAAGTTGGTCATGAGCAGTCCTAACACAAATTGAGATCATTCAGATACTGTCCACAGGGTGATAAGAGTCTTCATATAATGGAGAACACTCACAATTCTGCTGCAGAAAACTATAGATTTTATGTAAAGGACTGAATTAAAAAGTAGGTAACACAGAGTACTACCTGTCACACGGCTGGGGCAGCATACACTTGGCAATGGATTCATTTTAAACATTTATTTAGCTCTATATCTAGGGTACCGTATATGAAGTAAATTATTTCTGTGGCAGGTGGCTCTTTTTAAAAAAATAAAACAAAAAACGATTCTGTGCATTATAAGTAGATTTTGGTATTTCCCATAGAAATTCTCATATTATGAACTACATCTAGATGGTCTTCTGAGTAGCAGGGCTATTAACGACTAGATATGAGCAAACCTAGAAGTTTGAGTTCGGGTGGTGCAGCCAAATTTTGTGGTGCACTGTTCATGACCCAGAACGTGACCTGAACTTCAATGGAAGACACTGATTGGCAGTTCAACTGTTCATCCACATACAGCCATAAGTAAAACACTTCCAATAGGTGGGAGCATAGGCGCACCCAAGGGGGGGGACCTACGTGTCTGGACCCTCCCCCCTTTGGACGGCCCTGAGAAGTGGTGCAGTACACAAGGAGCTGGGCCCCTATGTCAGGAGATAGGAACAATTACACAGCACCCAAGGGCCCACAAAAGAGGCTGCTTTTAGGGGGGCTTCGCTCCCCCAAACCACCCCACCGGGGGCTTTGCCCCACGGAACCCCGCTGGGGGGTGACACCCCCCTTTCAGGGCCGGTGTGTGTTTCTTGGACCCCTACCTTGGGAAATTTCTGGGTGCGCCACTGGGTGGGAGGCTATTTTTTTTTTTAATTAAATTTGGACAAACACTACACCTAAAACTGTGCTTTTAAGGGGAGCTAACCACCAGGATTTAACCACCTGTAAATCAGTGCAGCAGGCGATTGAGATTGACTCGAGCAACATGACATCACTATTTGAGTTTCTTTTTTTAATTCTAGTCACAGAAGAAGAAGTCTCCAGGCTCCTCTCCTCCTCTCTACTTACTACATGCACCACTGACCCCATTCCCTCACATCTACTCCAGTCTCTCTCTCTCTTGTCTTCACCATTCACCTAACAAAAATCTTTAATCTCTCCCTCTCTTCTGGCATCTTTTCCTCCTCCTTCAAACACTCTATAGTTACTTCCACTGTTAAAGAATACTTATCTCGACCCATACTGCACTAAAAACTACAGAGCAGTCTCCAATCTCCCCCTCATCTCTAAACTACTTGAGCTCCTGCTCTACTCCCGCCTCACCCATTACCTCTCCTCTTTTAGATCCATTACAGTCTGGTTTCCGCCCCCTTCATTTTACAGAAACAGCCCTAAGCAAAGTGACCTTCTGACAGCAAAATGTAATGGCGACCACTTTCTGCTTATTATTCTTGACCTTTATGTAGCTTTTGACACTGTTGACCACCATCTCCTACTCTCTATGCTGCTCTCCATTGGCATCAAGGACACCGCTCTCTCCTGGTTCTTGTCCTATCTTTCTGACCGCTCTTTCAGTGTATCATTTGCTGGCTCCACTTTTTCTCTTCCTCTCACTTTTGGGGTCCCTCAAGGTTCAGTCCTTGGCCCTCTTCTATTCAATCTCTACACTGCCCCGATTATACAGACCACCAGCAGATTTAGCTTCCAGTACCATCTGTATGCTGTTGACACACAACTATACACTTCTTCCCCTGACCATACCCCTGCTGTATTATAGAACACCAATGACTGTCTAACCACAGTTTACAATATCATGTCCACTCTCTATCTGAAACTCAACCTTTCCAAAACTGAACTACTTCTGTTCCCGCCCTCCACTAACCTCCCTAAATCTGACGACTCCCTCTCAGTGTGTGGCACCACAATAACACCTAGTCAGCAGGCTCGCTGTCTGGATGTTATGTTTGACACTGATCTTTCCTTCACCCCAAATATAAAATATCTTGCCCGCTCCTGTCACTTGCACCTGAAAAACATCACTAGAATTTGCCCCTTTCTCATCATGGAAACAACAAAAACCCTCACTGTGGCCCTGATCCACTCCCGCTTGATTATTGTAATTCTCTAATAATTGGCCTCACCATCACTAATCTCTCCCCTCTCCAG
The DNA here is from genome assembly GCA_033576535.1 of Allobates femoralis. NCBI lineage: Eukaryota > Metazoa > Chordata > Amphibia > Anura > Aromobatidae > Allobates > Allobates femoralis. The sequence goes on along the minus strand of JARQOC010000002.1, from coordinate 127,154,753 downwards.
TCCATCCTTAATGCAGCCGCCAGAGTCACCTATCTGGATAACCACTACTCAGACGTTTCTGCTATATGCCAGTCATTGCACTGGCTGCATATACACTATAGGATCCAATTCAAACTGCTTGTTCCCACCCACAAAGCTCTTCACAGTGCAGCACCTCCCTACCTCTTCACCCTCATCTCTGTTCATCACCCCACCCGTCTCCTTCAATCTGAAAGCGACTTTAGACTAACATCTGGTTTAATCTGAACCTTCCACTCCCGACTCCAAGACTTCTCCTGAACTGCACCAATCCTCTGGAATGCTCTATCCCAAGAAAATAGGTCTAGCCACAACTTACAAAGTTTCAGGCACTCATCTTTTTAGGGCGGTCTATCATACTCCCTAATCAAAGTTACTTAGACATAGCCTATTCACACCACCAGACCCAAAAGAATGGCTGGTGGCCACTCATGCCTCTCTTATTTATTTCCCATTCCCTCAAGATAGCTCGACTATCATTGTAAATAAGATCCTGCACTTTGTCTCACCCCACCTCATTTTAGATTGTAAACTCTTATGAGCAAGGCCATCATTATTTTGCTTTAATTTTTGTATTTTTTATAACTGTTATGACTGAATATGAGTTCCTGTTTTGTAAAGCGCTGCAGAATATATTGCCGCTATATAAATAAAGATTATTATTATTATTATTCCCCTGTGAGCTAGTCTTTCTATTGCAAGCCTAAACCCTCCCACCGGATGGGTCTGGATGAGAGGGAAGGGGGAGGGGGTTCCAGTAGAAAGACAAGCCCACACGGGAGGAATTATAATAAAAGAAAACAAATATTGATGTCATTCTGCACACGTTAATCACCTGCTGGTTGGTCCTTTAAGCCCAGTGTGAGCTGATCAAACAGTGCACACAGCTCGCGCTGGGCCTAGCGCCGACTGTACCCGACTACAGCGATGCTCGCTCCTGTGCTTTGCAAACGTAATGCATCTGAACTCCAAACCCGAAGAGGTTTACTCAACACCGGGAAGTTCGGCGACCTGAACCAAACTTTGAAAGGTTCACTCATCTGTATTTAAGACCAACTTCTTATAAAAAATAAAAAAAGATTTTGGCAATTGGCACCAACTTTACAGCTTATGAACAGATTTATACGGTGATATTCACAGAGCCAGCATTCTCCACCTTCACTATTGAATTGAAGAAAATAAATCTTATATGTGTCTCAAAAATTCCTTTAAAGCATTTGAGCATTAGCCTTGAGATAAAAATATCTTAAAGATCATGAGAAACATACTTATAGTCAGGTGTGTCCAAATTATATTTCATGGGAATGCTATTTACGCAGGCAGCATATGTTTCTTTTTTTCAGTTATTCTGGCTATAAATTCTACGTTTAGTTCATTTATGTAGTGTATCCTTCTTTAGCTGCAGTTATGGGCCTAAAATCTACATTGTCTAGATGGCCAGGATCTCTTACCTCTTCATACCGTGTCGCCCATTGGTCGTAAAACTGTAGCTTTTCTGCAAGAGAGCAGTCTTTATGAGCATCTGCAATTATATCTCTGACCTGTTGTAGTCCTTTATCACTGTCCGCCATCTCTGTAGATTTTGGAATGATGCATTCCACTTGTCCACGTACACTTCTGAGAAAAAAATAACAATATATGAAAAGGATATTATATATGTAAAAAAAAGTTCACTGCTCTACAACAATTTGGCTGACTACAAGATAACGTGATCGATATGAATTTGTGTTTGAATCCAAAGATCACATCTGTTTATTTCCAGTCATGGACGCAAAACGTTGTTTACTGAGAATCATGACACGCCCCAGGGCCATGGTGTTGATTCACGGGGAATGTCACTGGGGGCACCGTGCTCAGAGCCGGTCCTCTGCCCAGGATCATACCCCTCTGGTCGGTAATCGTATCAGGTCCAGATTCGGGCACACTGAAATGCCTGGTGACCCCAGGATCTCCCTCCTGCCATGACAGCTTCTCTGCCGTCCTTCACATCTCACTCCCCAATGGAGCTCTCCGACTCAAACTGACTCTTCTGACTCGCCTCCCATCCTCACACTTTTCTACCCTGTCACTCCTCCCACGGGACTGGGTCCTCCCTACAGCGGCTTCACCCACAGTACCCTACTCTAGGGTGTGTGTGAATGAGTGTTGTGAGGGCCCTTTATTCACCATCCCAGTTCCTCAGTCACAGGAACACCACAAACTCTTATCTGCATGTAGTACCCCTATGTGGCATCCAAACCAGTGGGGCACCACAATCATTTACAGTAATAACAGAACATTCCAGTGGCATGTAAACGTTTGGGCACCCCTGGTCAAAATTACTGTTATTATGAATAGTTAAGGCTGGCTTCACAGTTGCTGCAGTGCTAGATCAGGTTCAAAATAGGAGTATCTGCATCTGGCAGTGTGGCTGCACACATCTGATGCCACCGCAACTGCCAGATACCTGACCCGGACCTCGGGAGAAAGAAGGAGCGATTAGTCAGGAGGAAGAAGGAGGAGCAATTAGGCTGGAGGGAGTTGGGAGGAGCAGGAGGGAGTCAGGAGGAGCGATTAGGCAGGAGGGAGTCGGGAGGAGCGATTAGGCAGGAGCAAGGAGGGAGCAGGTAGTCGGAGGTGTCTGGGCAGGCTCAGAGAGGTAAAAAGGATCCAGGTGGACGGATCCGCAACTTCCGGATCCATCCGATTCTATTCAAATTCTATTTGAGGACGGGATCTGGATGCGTCTGGAAACGTCAGGGTTTTTGTTTGGTCCCAAAAACATAACTTCATCTGGCTAGAGAGAGTGACAAGAAAACTGATGTGGTAAGATGAGGCTGAACCCTGATGGCACTGCATGCACTTCAGGCCTCATTATAAGTATAGGGACACATGCCTAGTCAGGATGCATCAAGATTTGGATGGATTACAGCAGAAAACAAAAAAATGCAAATGTGAAACCACCCTAAGCAAGTGGCATAAAGTTGAAGATTACACATTTCCTTTGAATTTTTGGCAAAAAATATGTATTTTTATGCTTTGTATTTTAAAATTAAGAAATAATGAAAATGGACCAAGGCAAACGTTTGGGCACCCTGCATGCTTTGTGCCTAGCAGCATCCCCTTTTGCAAGTATCCTAGCTTGTAAACACTTTTTTTGAAGCAGCCAAGAGTCTTTCAAATCTTGTTTGAGGGATTTTCATCCATTTTGAAATGTCTTCCAGGTTTGTGAGTTTCTTTAGTCATATTTTCATTATGTTCAGATCAGGGGTCTGTGAGGGCCATTGTATAACCTTCAGCTTGCACCTTTTTAGGTAGTCTATTGTGGATTTTGACATTTGTTTAGGATCATTATCCATTTGTAGAAGCCATCCACTGTTCCACTTCACCTTTTTCACAGATGATGTAATGTTTACATCAAGAATTTGTAGACTTTTTATGGAATCCATTCTTCCCTCTACCTGTGAAATGTTCCACATGCCATTGACTGCAACACAACTCCAAAATGAGAGTGATCCAGCCCCAGACTTAATGATTGTCCAGACGGTCTTTTCCTGAAATTCTAGGCCCTTTTTTCTCCACATACGCCTCTGATCATTGCGGCCAAAGACTTCTCTTTTTGACCTCATCCGTTCACAGGACTTGTCTAGAAAAAGGCATCAGGCTCCAGACCTCAACCCAACAGAAAATATTTGGAGGGAGCTGAAACTCAACATTGCACAGTGACAGCCACAACACCTGAAAAGATCTGGAGAAGATCTGAATGGAGGAGTGGGCCAAAATCCCTGCTGCAGTGTGTGCAAACTTAGTCAAGAATTACAGGAAATGTCTAACCTCTGTAATTGAAAACAAAGGTTTCTGCACCAAATTTTAAGTTCTATTTTTCTATTTCATGCAATAAAATGCAATAAAATTAATTATGTAAAAATCATACAATGTGATTTTCTGGATTTTTTTTAACTGAATGTGTCAATTAACACATGAATTACTAGCAATTAGTGTACTGTCTGTGTGAAGGCTTGTTTGCAGCATGGACAACACTTGAACTTGACTCAGCCTGGACATGATTGCCTATTCATGTACCGTATTATCAAATTTAAACCACAGGGGAAATTTGTGTCCTTCCAGGAGGCAGACCTGCAACAATCAGCTGACTGTAAGGGTAACTATTTTTTGAGACATTTCTTGAAATGAAGGGTCCATATTTCTATTGAGAACATATGTACTAAAATGTTTAGTTTTCTAGTAGTCAGCATCTTAAAAATTCTTTTAGCACTTGTCTCTAAGGTTCACATGACAGATCACATGACATCTCCTATATTCCTACCATTACAAAGTGATTTGCTTGTTGTTTGCTTTCCTAGAAGCCCAGATCTCTCAGCACCACTCTACACATGTGTGTTATTGGAAGACTGGAGGCCCTTATGAAGTTATGCAATCCATTAGGTAAATGGTTCCAGTATGGTGCTATTTATCAACTGAGGAAACAGAGCTATTAGAAAGGAACAAGAATTCCTTTTACTTACTGTACTTTGTCATGTGGAGGCATGCCAAACAGTATTAAGTAGAATTAATCGTAAGAAATTATTGGGTGGAAGGCTTATTTTATTGCCGTGCGTTATGGGTTTCTCATTGATCCTCAGTTTACTAATAAGCAAAATGTTGAAAATATATAACCTTGATTCCAGATTTTGGTTAAAATTTGTTTTGGCCCTATAACAACACTCAGATTCAGAACCCGCTTAACTACTTAGTACACACAGTAGAAGTGGCCATACATACCATGGGCCTTTCCACTCAGGAAAAGTCTATGGGAGTGATGGTAGCAGATGAGCTTCAAAAGTAACCAACTGTTTAGAGGTCTGTGCTCATTTGGGTGCAGCTTTTCAACTCATAAGGAATGCCAAAAAATGCCAGCTCTGCTCTAATGAATGATGTAGTTCTGACTACAGTTGCATCTGTGGAGCCCACTGGGACGGGGTACTCGGTACCAGGCAGGGTATATGCTGGGGATGTCACGGCAGTCTTGGTCCGGACCATGTCCCGGGTTCCGCAAGTAATGGGGGGATATTTACAGGGGAGTTTGTCATGACGCTACCCACGGGTTGTGGTCAGTGAGGGGACCACCGCTGCTGCAGAACCTCCGAGGATGATGTTGGGCAGCTGGGGATGTAATGGCCCTCTGCAGGTAAAGCTGGGTTCCCCTGGGAAGTGGTAGTAATAGTCTATAGATGGTGCTATGGATGTTGCAGGATAGGGGTAGTAGTGGAGATGATGGTAGTTTGTGAGGGCACGCGGGGTTTGAGCACAAGGATCACACACGCTCACTGTTTTGAAGTTTTCCAAGGCTTTACTGGTGATGGTATTCAGTAGAGTACTGTCCACGGAGTCTGTACTGGGGCCGGGTTGCTCCCACCCTGTTCGCGTCCTCAGCTTCCCATTGCTGCGATGTGTGTGGCCCTGTTGCCGCTTCAGCTAGGCTGCTGGCCCTGTCTGTCCTCACAGGTACCCCCTTTGCTAGGCAACTTGAGTCTTTCCGTGTGCTTCTGAACCCGCCGTGTTGCTTCTCTGAGGTACGATGTAGATCTACAACCTCCACTATCCCGGTGTTTTCTGTGCTGCGTGTTTCAGTCACAGATTCGGATCCGGTATCCGGTTTGTGCGCGCCTCTGGGGCGAGTTATGAGGTAACTCAGTCTCCCAGATATGTTCCTCTGTTTCTTGTACTCCTCTCCTCAGACCCTGGCTTCAGGCCTGAAAGTAGTCAGTGGTCCCTGTCAGGAGCTCAGCACTGCTCCCATTTACAGGTCCTCCTCCTAGTGCTCTCTGTACTAAACTGAACTGTCAACTGTCAACTAACTACTTCCGCCTCAGACCAGAATATATAAGGGAGCTGTTTTAGCTCCCCCTTCTGGCCTAGAGGTGCTAGTGCAGTGTCAGGTTTTGTGTGGGGAATTAACTGTTGTGATGTTACTGTGGCACTTAACTCCTGGGGTGCCACACATCACCTAGTTTTGTAAAAGCTCTCTGTGCAAGGTATACAGTTTTAGGATTTCTTAGATTAGTTTCTTAGTATATTCACATGTTTCTATATGTTTTTTTTAGATATGCCTTATTCTTGCATTAACTTAGCGGATAGTTTTTGCTACATATGTCGAAAAGTCACTTTTGTTTTTTTGACTACCATGATAAGGAAAGCCTGCAAGCTGTACTTTAGCTATAGAATAGGAGATTAGGACAAGAGTTAGGCTCCACACATATGCTGCGATTAATGTGCATCACATCTTACACAGTGGTTTCATGGGAAGAGACAATTTGTGCCTGTTGCAGTCCCAATGATCTACAGAGCTAACTGTTCTCATAACCAATTGCTATGTCTGCATGGTTGTCCCCATTGGGAAAGAATTTTAAGAAGAAGAAGTGGACTTTACAGTATCCAACCATTCCATCTGTGAAACGCTCACTACCACATACGGAGGAACTGTCAGTGTCAAAGGCAGCAGAAGCATTTTCAGTTGAGTCATGTGAGGAAGAAATAGGCGCCTGATGTTGTGAAGCATCTTACTATAACAACTCAGACTTTCTGTCAATGACCTCAACTGAACCACACCTTATAATACAAAGTGAACTGAACGATCTTGTTAGAGACTTGGATCTGCCCAAGAGTCTAATGGCCGCTTTACACGTCCCAACATCGTTCTATATTGTATACAACAGCACGGGAGCGCGCACTTTTTTGGCTGAAATCCAAGCTCGCATAGGAGCTGTCACACAGGGAGATATCGGCAGACAACACAACTGCGATGTCTACGCCCCCTTGTCCGAGCGAACCAGGAATGACCATTTAACAATGGAGTGAATAGGGGAAGTTGCTCTCCAAGTCGGTGTTGGGCTGTCACACAGCACGATCCTGCCAGATCGTCCATCCAATATCGGGCAGTTGGAGAGCCTGCTAATTTCTCCGATATCGTTTTGACATCGTTCTTGCATCGAATTGCACATTTACACCACACAACGCACAAACGATATTGGGGCCAATGCACGAACCATGTGACTTTTTATCGAAGTTGGATGACGATATCGGGACGTGTAAAGTGGCCATAAGGGCCACTTTACACACACAGATATCTGTGACCAACTTCTGAACAGATCTCTGGTTGCAGTGAAATCATGGACACATTGCTCCATGTTGTACACAGCCACAAAATGGAACAATGTGTCCATGATTTCACTGCAACCAGAGATCTGTTCAGAAGTTGGTCACAGATATCTGTGTGTGTAAAGTGGCCCTAAAGGTACCATTACAGCGGGCAACATCCCCGGCAACTCAGGGGCGTGGTGAAGTTGAAGCCACATTGCTAGTGCATTGCAATGTGTGACACAGCGATTTCAACGGCGATAAGTTGCTTGAGAGGAGTTGCCAGGTTTATGAACATGTTGGTAAACCAGGCGATGTTGTTCAGGCAATCTGCTAGTATCGCTCTGTGTGACACCGCAACAGCGATGTTGAAAGCAACTTCCCCTATTCACTACAATGTTAAGGATCGTTTGCTGGGTTGAGTTTAACCCTGCCAGTGAAATTTGCTTTCAACATCGCAGCTGCATTGCCGGCGATGTCTCTGCATGTAAAATCTCACAAGCAATCTTGGCAAAGTGCCCAAAACCTGCGCGCGCCCGTGAGATGCCGGCGATGTTGCCACATGTAACGGTACATTAAGAGGCTGACCTCTTAGGTTTCAGGCTACACCAGCGTAATCTTCTAGCTAGCCATGCTCGGATATCTTTGTTGCACAACAGTGACAAAGACCTTGTCCAATAATTCTTAAAGAAGGGAGATCTTGTGGCATGTAAAAAGATCAACAGTTTATTGCCGTCTTACTGCATAGTGGCAATGTATACCTTCAACTCCATTTGGTTATACTGTCAACATGAAAGAAACCTATGACAATATGAAGCAGATGTTGAGGTGCCTGAACTATAACCAACATTTGTGGCCCCTCTGTGGTGACTTACTGGTGTCACCACTTTCTGGTGTTTGCCCTCTTACTTGGTCTCCAGGGAGGATACACAAAGTACTGCTGCTTTCTGTGTAGTGGGATAGTCATGCAAGAGAATATCAATACAATAGAAGAGACTGGCCTCTCCAACATTCACTTCAGCCCGGGAGTAAAATTGTCCTGCATCCAACACTTGTTGAGCCAGATAAGATTTTTTTTACCACCGTAATGGTGGGTTTACACGTCCCGATATCGGAGCCAACGACGCGGAAGCGCGCTTTTTGAGCGTGCTTTTCCCACCATCGCATCGCCGGTTTAGACAGCCCGATATCGGGATACAACGTCCCGACGATGTGTACGCCCCCCAACCCAGGAATGACCAGTTAACATGGGAGTGAATGGGTGACGTGGGCGTACACATCGTAGTTGGGCTGTCACACGGGACGATGCGGCTACAACGGCCATCCGATATCGGGCGGTTGAATAGCACGCTCATTCTACCCCGATATCGTTTTGGCATCGTTCCAGCATCGCATTGTACGTTCAAACCGTACAACGCGCGAACGATATCGGGTCCAACTCCCGAACCACGTGACTTTTGGTCGGAGTTGGGTCGGAGTTGGACGCCGATATCGCGATGTGTAAACCCACCATTACATATCAAGTTGGACCTCATGAAGAACTAAGTAAAGGCAATGGATAAAAATGAAAAAGCATTCAACTATCTCATTGATTAGTTTCCAAGGCTGAGTGAAGCAAAGATAAAGGAGGAGATTCTCCATTTGTTTCAGGGCAAAGGAAATGTCTGCATGGGTAGCATATTTTAAAATGTTGATGTATAAATACGGATGTTGCACAGATGTAAAAAATGGTCAAAGGGGTGGCATACAGATGGAATATGGGTGACAACATGGATGAAAAACAGCCCAGCTCTCTGGATGGAAATGACAATTTTTCACATGCTCATCTGAATTTGGCCTTAAACACAGACATTAAACTAAATCTTTCCTGAAGTTGAGACTGTATGCGGCCAACCACTTCCCTCCCAGCCAGCCAGTACGATGCCAACTTTGTCAGATTAACACTTGTTCATTCTTTTGCTTTGTATATCCTCTATGCGTACATAACCTTAAGGGTATGTGCACACAATCCGGAGGCATTTCGTCTTGGACGCAGCACCTGCGGACCTGATGGAAGCCACAAATGAATGCAAAGAGAATGCTACCGCCCTATGCCCATGATCTGCGTTCGGAGCAGGGCAACATTTCCCTTCATTCACCTGATGGAGATCTCTTCCGACTTGGCAGCACTAAATTAACATGCTGCGGAGATGCAGGAACATAGTAACCCGCAAAGCAGGTGAAAACACGCTGCGGAGGGGAGAAGCATAGTGGGCATGGGATTTTGAGAAATCGAATCCACTGTGCTTGCACTGTACAATGCAACGGTAATACGCTCCGTCCAAAATGCTGCAATTATTGATCCTAAATTTCTTTGCAACATGTACTGCAATACTCTTTCTTGATCTGTATAGACACACATCATGCTTACACATTTACCACCTGTACTCTGGCACCTAGTCCAGATTAATGACTGTTTATTTTCCAGTTATGAATCTCAATATCCTGGACATAGATTTATATTATTCACATTTTCCTGAAACCATGAGCAAACATTATTATATGAAAGCTATGTCCATGAATAACTCCCTCGTCCCAGGACCTTCAGCTGCACTAATGCAGAACATTTTGCTCGAGTAAAATGGAATTTGGACATTTCCACCACAAGAAAAATGTGAAAAGCCTTCAAAGTGACTGTTGGTGGCTGCAGCACAATACTGGCTGATGCTGGATTTGCATATCTGCCAAAGGTGCGGTCTTTTACACAAAAAATAGGATAAAAAAAATACGACTTTGTGTAAAAATGTTCTCTCGAAATCTCCTTAGAAATGATTAAACAAGCAATCACTCACAGTTCATGTGTAGTAAAACCAAGTTCTAAATTGACCAAATAATCCACGTATTAAATAATCCGATGGCTTTGTTTTATTATTTGACATCACCAGCTGTTTTGTCTGCATGGCAAGAGAAATGGGGAAACTCCCTCTGGTGGAGAACAGGTGCAAGTTTTAGGGCTAAAATCTGATCCACTTTAAATATTATATTGGGGATTTGGATTATAGGCTGTCACCTAATATAATTTAATTATCTGAATTTTTCTTTTTACTATTGGGAGCAATTTTAGCAAATATGACAGAGAGCAAAAAGATGTGCTAGAGAAGGACAAGCAATGCCATACTCCACATACAAAACCAGTGAATTTCAAGAAAATAAAATTCCATTGCCTGTCAGCAGAATTAAGACGATATACACTGTACACTATTGATGCCAGTGGAAGGTCTTTACTGAAGAGCTACAGGTATATAGCTAAATATACAAGGGTGCTCCTCAGATGCTCCAAGTGGTCCTGTACAGCACCATGAGACTCGTCCACCATAAGGACGCTCCACCATCGACTGTTTGAAAGACTCATCTGAGTCGAAACGTTACTTTATCGCATTTGAGGAGCACCCTCGTATATTTAGCTATATGCCCATAGCACTTCAATAAAAACCGTTCACCAGCATCAGTAGAGTGTGCCGTGTACATCTCTACTTCTACGGGAAATCCACTCCAATTACGCTATCACCTCAAAGATTCATCAGCACTGCATAGTAAGTCCAGTGTTTCTCAACCGTCCTGGCTCAGCTGAGACGTATTGGTTCCGTCTCAGGAATGGTTTCATTTGTGCAAGCCCACAATTGAATACCTTGGAAAATAGGTAAACACCTGTAATATCACAACCCATTGCCTATTAAAGCCAACTCAGACAGCCATGTGCTCACTGAGTATTCAGTAAGCATAGCTTTTAAGTACTATGTGTAAAACAGGTGTTTGCCTCATTATCTACTTCTCTCAGCTCGCCAACAATCTATTCAGAAACCTTCTATCCAGCTCACTTCTACTACTTCTTAGCTCAGAGCTGTGATTCATTTTACTATTACACTTCAGCAACTAACTAATAGCGCTCTTTTCTCCGCTAATATGGTGCTGTTAGACGGGTTTCACTTTCGAGTTTGTGCCGCTTGCATATTACGTTTGAAGTTTGAAGATGCAAGCTTTATTTGCAAGCGTACTCAAGCGCACACATAATACATAGAGCTCTATGTATCTGTAGCAGCCCGCTGGTCAGCGCGCTACAAAAGAGTACTGCACCCCGAACAGAAGGTGCAGTATTCTTGTCCTGGGGGGTAATGGAAGTCTGAAGCTCCCCACCACACACATACACCTAGAGACAGGGGGCCAATTGGACAGCCTGTTACCAAGGTAACTGGTCCCGGTGGGAGGAGAGTGAGAGAGGAGAAGGAGAAGTAGGGAGGGCACCTCAACCTGGTGGCCCAGACAAAGAGGGGCAGACAGAGGGTGACTGAACACCCTGGCCCAGTCCAAAGCGGGGTACCAGCTCCAAAGCGGTGCAGAGGTCCATCCCTGAGCCGCAGATAGTGGTATGATCGACAGCTTCTCAGGAGCATAATCCACCCGACATACGCGTGCTCCCCACCAGAAGCACCAAACCGGGTTGAGCCCCTTAGGGAGAAGAGGGGTACCTCATATCACTCAACAGGCCTGGTAGACAAGAGGGATTCGGGCAGGGCAGCACGAGTAAGAAGGAGTGCGTAGAGGTAGGACAGTGGAAGAGAAAAGAGGGGACATAGCTGGAGCTTCGTATAGACATTGCCTATTGCCAGGAACACTCAGTCAACTACCCTGGCTTTAACAACCGTATACCCTGTAAACTGCAGATTACCGGGGTAAAGACCCGTGCAGAGCAAGCAAGTGTCTGTATTTCTTCCTGGTTGACTGTGAAATTCCAGTCTCACAGCAGTGACTGCGCTGCCCTATTCCTATCATCACACTACACTGCCTCGGGGAAGCCTGCTTTACCTGTAGGGAGCTACAACACCTTGCTGCCATCCATCCCCCCGGAGGTCTGCAGCAGCGCCGGTGCCATCACTGGATCTACAGGTGGCATCACGACATTTATTAACTTTATTCCCCATCAAAACCCCCCTTTTTATTAACTTTATTCCTCATCAAAACCCCCCTTTTTATTGTCAGCCCAAGGGCACGGACTCGGGCACCAACCACCCGTGACATCCTTGCATCCAACCACCCGAGATCTGAGTTTCCAGATCCTTGTGGGCCAGACATATCCGCACCACCATCCGGATGGCAGCACAATCAAGTGCAATCAAACTCATCTCTCTCTCTGCTATAACGGTGCCCTATGGGGAGAAAATCTTGTAATGATTTCCTATGAAGAATTCCCAGTCGCTGAATAAACGCAGCGTCAGCAGCATATGCCTGCGTTCGGCCATGCGTTTGCGTCTGCGCACCAGACGCACACATACCGAATGCCAGTGTGAAGCCAGCCTTATTTATGACTCAATCTTTTTGCTAGCAAGTATCTAGGTTACATATTCAGCATTGCTTTCCTGCGGTAAAACATTTGTCTGCTGACTGAATATGTCTCAGTCATGAACCATTTGTATGCTGCAAGACCTAGACTGACCATACATCTAAGGCAGAATATCTGTGTACATCTGCACACTTGGCTCAGTGCCTCCATTCCTGCTCCAAGCGCTGGCTGCCAAAGCTCATTGCCCTTTGCCCAGGGCCATATTTCGCATTCATGCTGTCCTAGGCACTTTAAGTTGTCATGCCCCTTTCTGACAAGTCAAACTATGAGTAAGCGCACACTACATCTATTTTAGGCAGCTCTACTCTGTAACACCCTTGAAAAAGCACTAATTAAATGCTAAAAGAATGACATCTGCCCTCTCTTTACAAATTTTCAGTCTTTTGGGCTTTCTTTTTACCTGCATCAGGTTTTCAAAGACACTAAGAGGTTAAAATAGGTAACCTATCCATTTTTGGGGCTGCTACCACTTGGAAGTCGCACACTTCTCTGTCCTAAACTGTCTTCTGCCTGAAAAACTGAAAGCATAGTAGTTAAGGTTTTCATACTGTGAGGCATGACCGGCACTATAGCACGTGGCCGATATGACTCATATGGCCTGCTGCAATCTGGGTGATTGCTTAACCTAGCAGTACACACAGGGTTAAGTGTGAGTTAGCTCTGCAAAGGTAAACACGGGGTTAACTGCTAGATCTATGGCTGAGTTGTGCTGATTGCTCACTGATGTCCAGGTGTGGGTGTGTCAGGCAGGATATTAGGCTGCCTTGTGTTGTGATCTGAGAGATTGGGTCAGTCAGTCTGTGAGAAACATCCAGTCAGTGAGGATGTGAGTCAGAGGAATCCCATCCCTTTGGGAAGCGGAGGGAAGCTTGCCCTTCTCCATGTGGGAGGCAACTGTCCCTCTGACATGAGTGTGTGAGCCAGTGGCCAGACGCAGGGGTTAAGATGGCTCCTGGAGCGGGTAACCTTGGCCGAACCTGGAGGGTGCTCGACTCGGATGTGGGGTGAAGCTGTGGACCTGGAGACCTGCCTGGAATGGAGGTTTGGTGGTGGCTGGCGACTGGGAAACACATGGTGAGGAGACCTTGGGGACGCCTGGTTTACACGATAGCTCAGGTTTCCCAAACCCTGGCCTGGGCCTGGAAGGGCAGCGGTCCATGGATATTTTATGATGGACTGTGTGTGTGTGTATGAGTATGCATGCAGTCCATGGGTGTAGTATGATGGACTGTGTGTGTATGGAAACTGAGGACGACTCAAGGGCCAGGTGGTCATAGCCGCCATTGGGACTATTAGGTCATGATATGGTCCCGTTGACCTCATGTGGATGCATGAAGGCTGTATGCAGTATAGCAGCCTGTATGAGATGGGGTGACCTGTGTGAACAGGGCTATACCAGCTGTGCCTGGATCCTGGTGGGTCTGTGTGTCTCAGATGTTCCTTAAGGTGGGGACATGTACCAGGCACGAGAGACTACAAATGTCTCGTATGGGGATTCTGTACATAAGGAGCTTTGTAACTATGGTGGGCTCTCTTTTATGTTAAGTTTTGTATAGACTGATCTGTTTAAATAGTGTCGGGTGGGCGTTACCACCTTTGGGACCGACTGTAATGTCCTAAAGGTCCCGTTGATAAACATAATGTAAATATTATGTACAAAGTGTGGATAAGGCTAGGCGGCCATAACCGCCATAGGGAGCCATGATTGGTGCTCCTGGTGTTCGATGGAGGTGTAATCAGGGCTCCTGTGTATATAAGCCTTTTAAATGAGTATTTGTGAACTGTAATGTGCTGTTATGTGAAATGTAATGTCATGTTGATTAGTGTTGCTTTGTGAGTGTCCTATGTATTATATGTGATGTAAGCAGTTTAGGAGATCAATAAACTGCTACATAATGTGATTACGTTAAAAAAACATTGGTTTGGTGTTACTTCCGTTGCCCAGCGAGTCCCCTAGGTGAGCGCTACCTCAAAATACACAGACTAAAGTTGTCTGAAACTGGAGTTAGACTGGTTCAGCTGACGGTCTAATGATTGTCAGGAAAAAAAGGATCCAGCATGTTAACTGGATATTTTTGTTCTCTAACAGATGAGCACACTGCCAGAGATGTCTTGTAGAGGTTGTCTCATAGAGAACACAAGAGCACTTCTGTCAGGGCAGGCGCCACCAGCCGACTTTCTGGGCAAATGCCGGGGTCCTGGTCAAACAGGGGGCCTACTCACAATCGGGAACATCGTTCATGCTGCTTGCTGGATGGTATCCCCTGCCCTTGCTGGTATTCATAGCCATACTTTCACATACCTGCTTATCACTTACATGCTCCTGTGAATGTCCTCGTCCTAGATCCAGTGTCTGTCCTTCTCCTCGGTGCCCTATTATGCACTTCTGCAGGGTGGCGAGATGAGCTTATCGCACTGCAGTTATTTCAGCAGTGTTTTGACTCCACAGCATGTTAAACCAGGGAGCTGATTGGTGCTCCTCTGACTGAGGTGCAGGCACTGGTATTTTTGGGGTCCATCAGCTCCTTGTGTCAATAGTTTATTTATATTCATGACTTAAAGATGCAAATTCAAATGAATGAAGGTAAGCGCTCCCGCCTCCTCCAAACTAAAAACTGATTTATTAGATTGTCTATTGGAGGGGAGGTAAAAAAAAGTTTAAAATTCTTTCCCTCTTCTTTTTTGGCCAACCTAGGCACCTGACCTATGGTACCTAGTGACAAATACGGGCCTGCCTGTGCCATCACCTTCGGTCTGTGCTCTGCACCTTGGCATTAGAATTCAAGAATACATACTCACCAGGTGAGGTAAAATAACCTGTGAATATAGAATTGATTGCCCAAGGGGGTGTAAAGATTCATAGTCATGAGTAAGACTGCTTAGTGCAGTCGAAATGCGTCGACTGGGTCATGTCAACCATGTAATTGTTTCTTTTGTACGCACCACTTTTTATTGAAAAATAAAAATAAAATTCATTTATGTTGAGCCGGATGCCTTTTTTACTTGACTAAGGGCCAGGGTGAGGCCGGTGTCTGAGCCCCAGGTGGATAAGCAAGGAGCAACGGGGTGATCTGGAATTAATCCCTTAGACAGTATAGATTCTGTATTCGAGTTCATAAATAGTGATGAGCGAGCATGCTCGCCACTACTCGGTACTCGCACGAGTATCACTGTACTCGGGCGACTCGCCGAGCACTGAGTAATCTCGCGATACTCGTGCTGTGCTCGTGGTCGTCATCTCTGCATGTTGGCGCTCTTTTGAGAGCCAGCCCACGTGCAGGGATTGGCTGGCAGACCACTGCAATGCCACAGCCCTGTTAGTTGTGGCATAGCAGTGATTGACCGCCCTGCACAGCGTGACCGAGCCTTTATAACTCCCAGCGCGCTGTGCTCGGCACACAGCCATCCAGACAGTGAGTGTAGGGAGAGTGTCTGCTGCTGCTTAGGGACAGATTTGCGGCCCTCATAGGTAGATCCGGAGCAGGGCTGCAAACTGCTGCTGCTGACCACAACAGTCCTTCTCAGGACTAATCTAGGAGGATATAGGCAGGGTGATCCAGATCGGAGTCCAAGCTTTCCAGTGACCAGAACAGTCCTTCTCAGGACTAATCTAGGAGGATATAGGCAGGGTGATACAGATTGGAATCCAAGCTTTTCTGTGACCATTAGAGTCACCACACTCTTGTACTTACTACCTTAATACAGGATAGGGACTAAAATCCTCTCCTGACACCATTACAGTCACCAGACAGGTGTACGTCATACCTTGATACAGGTTAGGGACTAAAATCCTCTCCTGAAACCATTAAAGTCACCAGACAGGTGTACGTACTACCTTAATACAGGTTAGGGACTAAAATCCTCTCGTGAAACCATTACAGTCACCAGACAGGTGTACGTACTACCTTAATACAGGTTAGGGAACTAAAATCCTAACCTCTTGTGATCTGAACAGTCACCAGACTGTTGTACGTCATAACTTGATACAGGTTAGGGAACTAAAATCCTAATCTCTTGTGATCTGAACAGTCACCAGACTGGTGTACGTCATAACTTGATACAGGTTAGGGAACTAAAATCCTAATCTCTTGTGATCTCAACAGTCACCAGACTGGTGTACGTCATAACTTGATACAGGTTAGGGAACTAAAATCCTAATCTCTTGTGATCTCAACAGTCACCAGACTGGTGTACGTCATAACTTGATACAGGTTAGGGAACTAAAATCCTAATCTCTTGTGATCTGAACAGTCACCAGACTGGTGTACGTCATAACTTGATACAGGTTAGGGAACTAAAATCCTAATCTCTTGTGATCTCAACATTCACCAGACTGGTGTACGTCATAACTTGATACAGGTTAGGGAACTAAAATCCTAATCTCTTGTGATCTCAACAGTCACCAGACTGGTGTACGTCATAACTTGATACAGGTTAGGGAACTAAAATCCTAATCTCTTGTGATCTGAACAGTCACCAGACTGGTGTACGTCATACCTTGATACAGGTTAGGGACTAAAATCCTCTCCTGTGACTGTTGTCGTTGTATACAAGCAAAATGCGCAAGGGCGTTGGCAAGGAACAAGGAGGTGAACGTGATGGTGGTGCAGGCAGAGGCCGAGGTCGTGTGCAAGCACTAATTTCGCAACAAGAAAGTGGCACATCTACTCGCTCACACGTCCTGTCCCAAATTGTTGGTGCCCGCTGCAGTACACCGCTCTTGAACCAACACCAGTGTCAACAGCTTGTTACTTGGATAGCGGATAATGCTTCAAGTCTGATTGGCACCTCCACAAACACTCTGTCTTCCACACGGTCAAGTGTCAGCAGCCGTGATACTGCACCGCACATTTCCCAACCTGATCCTCCTTCCTACCAACAGGCCGAGTACACGTCCACGGACATTACTGATCCTACACTTGGACACTCGGAAGTCCAGAAGTGTGTACCCATGGGTCAGTGGAGGTACATGGCAAATTCCCATTACAAAATTTAAATTCAGTTGGCATTTGTTGGTGCTGTGGTGAAGTCTGGCCCAATCCAACCCTTGTTCATCTTGATCTGAGTCAGCCTGTCAGCATTTTCAGTTGACAGGCGGTTGCGTTTATCAGTAATGATTCCACCTGCGGCACTGAAAACACGCTTTGACAAAACGCTAGCGGCAGTGCAGGCCAGGACTTCCAAGGCGTAGAGAGCCAATTCATGCCACGTGTCCAGCTTGGAGACCCAATAATTGTAAGGCACAGAGGAATCTCGCAGTACAGTTGTTCGATCGGCAAGGTACTCCTTCAGCATCTGGCCAAACTTAGCATTTCTTGTGTCACTACCCCGCACCTCAGGGGCTGTGGTACGTGAGGGGCTGAGAAAACTGTCCCACCTCGTAAAGACGGTTCCCCTACCTTTGGCGGATTGGACTTGTGCCCCTCTCGGCCATACGCCTTGGTTGTCCACCGATTCCTGACCTATGCCGCTAGCGTTTTGTGAGGGGAATGATTTGCCTACTTCCGTGACTATGGCCTTCTGGAACTGCTGCATTTTGGCTGACCTCTCCGCCTCAGGAATGACAGACATAAAGTTCTCCTTGTAGCGTGGGTCTAACAGTGTTGCCAACCAGTACAGATTGTCGGCCAAGATGTTCTGAACGCGAGGGTCACGAGCCAGGCAGCTTACCATAAAGTCAGCCATGTGCGCCAGACTCTTAACAGCCATCACTTCAGTATCCAGACCAACACGATGACTGAACATGCTGTCCTCCTCCTCCTCCTCATCTCCCCTGTCCTCTGGCCAGCCACGCTGAATCGAGGGTATGACTAGTGTTCATGTCATATCCTCAATTTGGCCAGAGAGTTGCTCCATGTCTTCATCCTCCTCCTCTTCGTCATAGTCCTCCACTGCACGCTGTGATGAGATGAGGCTGGACTGTGTGTTTTCACCCACACCCACTACTGTTTCTTGCTCCAAGTCATCGCGCTCGGCCTGCAATGCATCCTCTTTGTTTTTCAGCAGAGACCGTTTTAGAAGGCAGAGTAGTGGTATGGTGACGCTAATAATGGCGTCATCGCCGCTCACCATCTTGGTGGAGTCCTCAAAGTTTTGGAGGATGGTACATAGGTCGGACATCCATCTCCACTCCTCAGGTGTTATGTGTGGAGTTTGAACCATTTCCCGACGGCTTAGGTGATGCAGGTAGTCAACAACTGCCCTCTTCTGCTCACATATCCTGACCAACATGTGCAGAGTTGAATTCCAACGCGTGGGGACATCACACACCAGTCTGTGGGCCGTAAGACGCTAACGGCGCTGAAATCCGCCAAGGCCGGCTGAAGCAGCAGGTGACTTGCGAAAATGTGCAGACAGACGGCGAACTTTTACCAGCAGTTCAGACTGCTCTGTGTATGACTTTAGAAACCTCTGAACCACCAGGTTGAGCACGTGGGCCACGCATGGAACATGCGTCAGCTGGCCTCGCCTCAAAGCTGCCACCAGGTTCCGGCCATTGTCACACACGACCTTTCCTGGCTTTAGGTTCAGAGGTGTGAGCCAGTGATCTGCCTGCTGTTTCAGATCTGTCCACACCTCTTCTGCATTGTGGGGTTTGTCACCTATGCAGACTAGCTTCAGCACAGCCTGTTGCCGCTTCGCAGAGGCAGTGCTGCAGTGCTTCCAGCTTGGGACTGGTGTGGAGGGTACAGTGGATGAGGATGCGCAGGAGGAGGAGGAGGAGGCTGAAGAGCATGACATTCCGGAGCTGTAGAGTGTCGGTGAAACCCTGACAGAGGTAGGGCCTGCTATCCTTGGTGTGGGAAGGACGTGTTCCATCCCTCTCTCAGACTGTGTCAGAGCCTCCACAATATTAACCCAGTGTTTTGTCAAGGAGATGTAGCGGCCTTGCCCACAAGCACTTGTCCACGTGTCTGTGGTTATACACTTCAGCCCCTGACCTTACCCCTGCGGTATTAAAGAACAGCAATGACTGTCTAGCTGCAGTTTCCAATATCTTGTCCACTCTCTATTTGAAACTAAACCTTTCCAAAACTGAACTTCTTCTGCTCCCCCCATCCACTAACCTCCCTAAATCGGACATCTCTCTCTCAGTTTGTGGCACCACGATAACGCCTAGGCAGCAGGCTCGTTGTCTGGGTGTTATGTTTGACACCGATCTCTCCTTCTCCTCCCACACACAATGTCTCGTCCGCTCATGTCGCTTACACCTGAAGAATATCTCCAGAGTCCGTCCCTTTCTCACCCTGTAATCAACAAAAACCCTCACCGTGGCCCTAATCCATTCCCGCCTTGACTATTGCAATTCTCTATTAAGCAGCCTCCCCCTCACCAGAGTTTCTCCTCTCCAGTCCATCCTTAATGCAGCAGCCAGGATCACCCATCTGGCCAATCGTTACTCAGATGCCTCTGCTCTGTGCCAGTCATTACACTGGCAGCCCGTATATTGCAGGATCAAATTCAAAATGCTTCTTCTCACCCACAAAGCTCTTCACAGTGCAGCACCACCCTACCTCTCCTGCCTCATCTCTGTCTATCACCCCATTCGCGCTCTACGTTCCTCAAATGACCTTCGACTGACATCTGTAATAATCCGATCCTCCCACTCCCGGCTCTAAGACTTCTCCAGAGCTGCACCAAACCTCTGGAATGCTTTACCCCAAGAAATCAGGACTATCCACAACTTGCATGGCTTCAGACGATCCCTAAAAACGCATCTTTTTAAGGCGGCCTATCATACTCCCTAATAGAAGTCCTTTGTACTGTAGATAGTGAATGGGCTATCCCTCTGTACATTACTCTTCGACAAACTCCACCAAACCAAAAAGGTCTACACAGACTGTATAATGACCATCCATGTAAGCTTAGTTCTATGCCCCATTTCCTCAAGATGCCTGGACCATCAGTGCAATAAGCCCCTGTACCTTGTGCAACCCCTATCCCGTTGTAGATTGTAAGCTCTTTTGAGCAGGGTCACCTTCATTTCTTGCTTTATTTTTTGTATTTTCTTTTTTACATTGATTCTATGCCTATTGTTTTGTATCCAATTATTCTACTGTATTTGTTCTCTACTGTAATTACTTACTGTATTATATTTTCTGTACTCTAACCCTACATTGTAAAGCGCTGCGTAATATGTTGGCGCTATATAAATAAAGCTGTATTATTATTATTATTATTAGGTGGACTTTGGCTGAAACAGCGTCGTTCAGGGCACGTGTGATGCTGTTGGACATGTGGTTATGCAATGCGGGGACGGCACATCTGGAGAAATAGTGGCGGCTGTGGACCGAGTAACGTGGGACAGCAGCCGCCATCAGGTCGCGGAATGCTTCCGTCTCCACCAGCCGGAAAGGCAACATTTGTAGCGGTATGAGTCGCGAAATGTGATCATTCAGGACTGTGGCATGTGGGGCGTTGGCAGCGTATTTGCGCCTGCGTTCAAATGTTTGCTGAATGGATAATTGAACGCTGCGCTGGGACAAGGACGTGCTTGATGGTGGTGTAATTTGTGCGTGGGCAACTTCAGGTGCAGGGCCGGAGGCTTGTTCGCGGCCAGCATGGAGAGGGGATTGGCTCGCACGCACAACAGGCAAAGACGTAGCAGTGACATCAGCAAGCACCGCTCCTCGACTCTGTTGTACTTCCCACAAAGTCGGGTGCTTGGCTGACATGTGCCTGATCATGCTGGTGGTGGTCAGGCTGCTACTTTTCGTACACCTGCTGATGCTGGCATGGCAGGTGTTGCAAATGGCCTTTTTAGAGTCATCTGGAGCCAACTGAAAATACTGCCAGACTCGGGAAGACCTAACATTTGCACAGGCACCTTGTGTCGTGTTGTTGTTCCGGGGAACGGTTGCCTGCCTTCTGCCTGCGTACCCGACCCTGCTTCGTACTGCCTGTTGGGATGCTACGCCTCCCTCCCCCTGTGCACTGCTGTCCTCGCTCTGCATATACTCATGCCAGGTTGGGTCAGCTACTGGATCATCCACCACGTCGTCTTCCTATTCCTCGGCTAATCGCTGGACTGCTCCTCCTTCTCCTCATGTGCCACCATAATGACCGTTACAATAGTTTGGCTGTTGTTTCAGGTATACCCCCAGTGGTAAATTTTTACACCCATTCTTTTTGAATGGGCATTACAAAGACAGGATACCCGCATCTTTTCAATGTGAAAAATGTTTTGAGGCCCTCCTGCACGTCTCTATCCAGGGACAATGAGGAGCCTCCCAATTTTTGGCTGCCCTGGCCAAAGGGCTATACTACAATACACCCACTTGAGGGTTACAGGCCCTACTACATGTCTGTATACATGGGTCATTGTTGAACCTCCCAATTTTTGGCTGCCCTGGCCAAAGGGCTATACTACAATACACCCACTTGAGGCTTACAGGCCCTACTTCATGTCTGTATGCATGGGTCATTGTTGAACCTACCAATTTTTGGCTGCCCTGGCCAAAGGCCTATACTACAATACACCCACTTGAGGGTTACAGGCCCTCCTGCACGTCTCTATCCAGGGACAAAGAGGAGCCTCCCAATTTTTGGCTGCCCTGGCCAAAGGGCTATACTACAATACACCCAGTTGAGGGTTACAGGCCCTACTACATGTCTGTATGCATGGGTCATTGTTGAACCTCCCAATTTTTGGCTGCCCTGACCAAAGGGCTATACTACAATACACCCACTTGAGGGTTACAGGCCCTACTACATGTCTGTATGCATGGCTCATTGTTGAACCTCCCAATTTTTGCCTGCCATGGCCAAAGGCCTATACTACAATACACCCAGTTCTTCTTTACAGGCCCTCCTGCACGTCTCTATCCAGGGACAATGTGGAGCCTCCCAATTTTTGGATGCCCTGGCCAAAGGGCTATACTACAATACACCCAGTTCTTGTTTACAGGCCATCCTGCATGTCTGTATCCAGGGGCATTGGTGAACCTCCCAATTTTGGACTGCCCTTGCAAAGGAAGATACTACAATAGACCCAGTTCCTCAAAATGGGCACTTTATTTCTAGACAGGGCTTCATGTACGTCTCTTGTCAGGGTCATCGGAGTGTCGCACAATGTTTTCACGTAAAATCTTTCATGTAATCACAAAAAGTGACATACACCAGCTGTATCTCACTATTGGGTATGTGCCCTTAACATTTCCACCCTGAATATTCATTTTGGTATCATTTTGGAAGGTTTTCTGGAGACTCCATAAAATTGGCGTGAAACTCGGACAACATTGTTCACAGCTGTGACTTTTGAGTGAGAAATGCTTCCAGGGGTCTTCCCCATGGTGTTGCCATGTCATTTCAGCATTCTTCTGAGACTTTTGTGACATTTTTAGGGTTTTTCCATGCTGCCGGCAGTCATTTCATAAAAATACTCGTGTCTCCCATAGGATAACATTGGGCTCGTTACTCGGGCCGAGTACACGAGTATCTCGGGATGCTCGGCCCGAGCTTCGAGCACCCGAGCATTTTAGTACTCGCTCATCACTATTCATAAACCAACCTTCTTGTAGCTAGACGTGTAGGCAATGTATCACCATTAGTTATAGATGTAGTTGCAGTGTCAATAACATGACAGCTTGTCAACATCTATTCAAAAGGTGCTCACAAGGCTAATGACAGCCATGTTGCCCTATATTAAACATATGGCCTTAACACTATGTGAAAACATCCATATGGAATACTTCCAAATGAAATAAAAGGTCTACATTTATATAAATTGTAGAAACGTCTTCCAGATATGACTAAAATACTGGAACAAAGCCTTCAAGTCCAAGTCTAGTTTCTGGAAGACTATTGATGTAACTTTCCCAACTTCAGATCTTCCAGAGAGCTGATCTGTCGTAAATGTGCTGGATGTGCATAGTTCAAGAAGTCATTTCTAAGAATTGAGTGATTTCTTTTACCTTGTAAAGAACTTACCGGTACATTGCATTCTTTGGCTTTCCAGACAATATGTTCACATTCTCCAGATACTATGTTGAAAATTTGCTACAATTAAGAAAGTTTTTTTTTTTATTAGAAAACATGTTCACATATTTGGCCAGTACTTGCAGATGAGTGAATTGTTATTTTGGGCATCTGGACTACAGTCTGATTAGGTTTGGTCATAGCAATCTAAACTTCTAGATCTAATACTTGTAGGACACAAATCCCCGATGGTCACATATTATGGAGATGTAGAGACTCCATGCTACCTACATACAGCTTTATATTGTCCCATAAACTCAGTTACACTATATTAAGGGACCACAGCAGTCTATTGCTGTTGTAGTTTTGCTAGTAAAAACCTTGGCAATTCTACATCTTTTTTTTTTTCATACAAGTTGGTACAGGTGAAAAAAAACAAAGTAACCAGACGCCCAAATGTAAAATGCATCCATCACACTTAGAAAAATGGCCTTTTTTTGCCGATATATGATATATGAATATGACACACTCTACATCAAGTTGGGCGAATCCTCACACAGACAATCAATCTGTACATCTGCAGTTGAAATCATGTTTAAGCCAGATCATCTATTAATTACATCAGTAGTCCTCCGGCGGCCGTGATCATCCGCCTGGGTACCGGTCGGGTAGAGCGCCACACAGCTGGCGCAGCGGTAGCAGGGGTCGGCGGACTCCAGGCCCCTGTACCTCCGGGCCCGGTCTCACTTGCGACCCCTGCGACCGCGGATGGTACGCCACTGATTACATGTTAAACTCACTATAGGTAAATCTGACATGTGTGAACATACTTTTACAAAGGCAGGACTGCAATTACAATATAGATCGATAATAATGCATACAGTACATAAAAATATAAAACTGTGGCCCTGGGCAAAACTGCGATTAAAATTGTTACCCCAAATACTGGACCATTTGTGGCGCATTTACAAAAAGCGATTTCAGACTGTGAAGCATGCGCCGATCAACTATCTTCAAGTCATTGATGCCTCTTTACACAGGCTGAGGAAGATTGATGGGGGCAGAATCATCGTTAATATGAGGGTTTTTTCCACATACAGCATCATGTATTTTTGTAGCAACTGTTTACACCGTACCATGTGTCTTTGATAACGATAGCATAAATGATCCAAACAACTAATGAAGGATCATTTAGTTTGTTCGTTGTGTGTTTGCTATGCTACCACCTACAAACGCTTGTCTTCAATGCTGGTACATGTCTTTTGTTGGTATGTTTCCTATTTCCATTTCCTGCTGTGTAACAGCAAACTTTTCTTATTAATTCCTGTTAGCTCATCCCATTCTTTTAATTGACTGACTTGTCTCTCTGTGACTCCTCCATCCTGTTCACATCTGGCATCTTTCATTTGTAATTAAAGCTGTATATATCTAGTGGATCAGGTCTACTACCATGATCTGTGTGTGCAGCTCAAGAAGTGCATCTTATAAAGGTTACAGCATAAATATACCAGAAATATCCCAGAAATGATCAGAAGGTAAGTGTCACGCTTCCGGGGGAAAGCGTTCTAGAGTGGACCCACTGGGCCGTGGTACCGAACTCCCCTGGGTGAGCTGGTCCTAGTTTAACCAACCCCTATACAGGGATTGTCTGGGGCATGCCCAGGGGGTCTAAATACCACAGCTTCTAGTACCAGGTGGGAGGCTCGTAGGGTTAGCCTATACTACGGTAATGCTAAGCAGGGAAGGAGGCACCAGAGCCCGGGGTCAGGAGAGCAGGAACGGGTTCTACCGGAGGAGAGCACAAGGTGGGCCTGGCTAACTGTCAGAGAAGCAGAAGCATACTAACACAATAATCAGGCACCTGCCATCAGTGGAGGTGGCCTGGTATATTGGAGGACGGACAGCTATTGACCAAGGGGAGTGTTAGGCTGAGCCGAGCCAGCGCCTAGATTCAAAGGGGAGGAGCGCAGCCGCACCCAGTGCACCGCTCAGTACACTGTCCATTGTTGTGTGCAGGTGTGTGGACCCGGCGACCGGTAGACAGGAAGGGGACCCGGCAATGGCTCCGAGACACAGCCCACCTGGACGCCGGAAGCCCGACCAGCAGAGCAGCAGAGGAAGCAGAGCCGGGGAGGGTGAGCTGGGGAGCGGTGCCAGGGGACCTAACAGTAAGCACTACTGACTCGCCCACCCCAGGGCCGTGGGGCACTCGGAACCGGGCTCCTGTTGCTGTGGGGGAATCACACGGGTCGAGACCCGGGTTTCATGAATCCAGGGGAGTCAATTGAATATTGTGGAAGGCTTAGGGATTAATAGATGGGAAATGAAGTTTTTGGAATTAAAGTTTGTGACTCCACCTACTGTTCTCGGTCAAGAGGGACCGATGCTGCGGGTCCCTCCGGGGTTGTTTGTATTGCAGCCTGATGTCGTCACTCCCTGTAGGTGGAGCAGTACCTCGGGGCAGATGTGTTCTTATGCAATGGATGTGTAAGGCCGTGTTTGAGCTGGGTTTCTGAGTCTCGTTTACTTCGAGTCTCGTTTACTGAAGTCGGTGGCTCCGCAGGCGGGGAAATAAGACGGTCTCACACAGCATTGGAATTCTGTACCCAGTTTACTCACTGAAGCTGCAGCTGATTGCCGGGCGCTTCTCTCTGCCAAGTTCTAGTCTGGGCTGTCCTCAAATAATCGGGATAGTTTGTCCAAGACCCCCTTTGTGTGCCTTTCCCTTCTCTGGTCTTTTTCTCCCAGCGCTAATGCTTTGCCTCTCCTGTCAGCGCCTCCGCATGCAGTGCCCTGATCCAGCAGCCATGGGTCCTCCCGGGCGACTGGTGCCTGTCTCCTGACCCTAGTTTGGCTGCCTTCTCAGCTGTTGCGTCAGGTTGTGGCCACAGCTCCTTCAGACCTCATGGCCTCTGGTTCAGTGGTTCGGGCATACAGCATCCGCGCCACGTTCAGGGCCGGTCTCCTGGTTCTCAACCAACCCCTCCGTCCTACTATCGTTATTCTTGGATCCGGGTGCCCAGATCGTTTTCACTTCACCTGTGCCCCTGGGGTCATCTCTGTTCCCCTTATGACTGCACATTTTCTCTTCCACCTACTTACTCACTTACTCACTGACTGCCACCCCCACCTGTTCTTCCCTTGTCCCCTTGATTGGGCCCTCCCGGGGTCTGCCCATGGTCCCCTGGGTCCTAGGGTGTGTTGGGTGTTCTTGGTGGGTGTCTAAGCTTACCATTCCATTTCCTCAAGGGCTGAGACACCACATCCGTTCACTGGGTGCAGTACCCCTTCCTGGCAAACAGACCGGTGGGGCACCACATTCCCCTTTGGCAAAGATTAGCTCGTCCCCGAGCGACTCACGGGTGTTACAGATGCTACACAGAATTCTCAAATTTCTTTATAACATGCATGCATAACAGTAGAACATAACAAGATTACTTTTGTTTTCCTTACCGGGAGGTTCTGGCTTGAACGTTACTAACACAAGTTATACTGTTAAAATGCAAGTAAAAATAGTCCACACATAAAAAGAAACAAGGCGTGCACAGGTCACGGTTCCAGGTTTCATAGTGTCCATTTAGTCTCTCTATGGCACCATACCCTGGGTTAAATAACACAACCGCGACAGTCCATAATTGTCCTTTTTCTAAGTTGATGGATAACACTATTACTCAGCATTTATGGGTACCTAACTAGTCATGTAATTTTGTATACAGATAACTTGTCACATTATTATTAAAACACGCCAAATACGTAGCAAAGTACACCGCGTCTGAACGCAGTCTTAAACTAGTTAGGAAGTAGGATCAGCCCACTGGGGGTGGAACTAGTCTTTAGGCTTAAAGGGCAGAATCGATTTTAGTTTAGTGTGTATAGTTGTGTAGTGTACAGAGTAGTGTAAAGTCATTGTGAAAGTTGTGTAGAAGACCTAAGCCACAGCTAGTGGGTGTTTGTGGCAACTGTCACATTAGTGGACAGAGGCAATAGAGATCCCAGGAAGAACTCAAGGAGTGAGGATATATAGAGAACTAGCTCTGTCCCACTACAAGGTACTCCAGACTCTCATGTCAGCAGACTGGCTCCATCAGTACAAGTCCTTGGGAGGAAGCTTGGCATAGACCTGGGCAAACAGGTCAATACAGTAAGGGAATTCAGATGAACTAAGTAGTCTGTGCACTCAACTTTTGTACCATTAGTAAACAGGTCCCTGTGGGTGGGAGGTCAATTATGAGCCAAGGTGGGCTTAATGACTCAGACATGACCATGTGTGTTGCTGGGCAGTGTGGAGGAGGAATGACTAGCAACATAAGTAGTACCAGAAGTTATGGAGCAGTCTAAAGAAAAAGTCTGCCCAAGGGGGAAACATGCTGCTAGGAACATGTTCATACTGTATGTGACTGCAGTACTGATGTGTTCAAAGTGCTGTGTGAAACGTTTAGTAAAAGACTGTTTAAAAACAGTGCTGATCATGGCATGTTAGATGACCTAAACCAAGGTCCTGTATGTCGTGCACTCAAAGACCACACACACAGGATCACCGCAAACAAAGCCCCCTTGCTCTGTTAGGATGACGGGGCGCGGACATCAGGAGGGAGTCCTTTGCCCGTGGCTACCGTCCCAGGCCACACTCACTGGAGAGCACACATACTCCTTACAGATGTTGTCCTTAGTGGTATTTGAACTCAGTGTTGAATAACTGCAGTGCTAAACACTGAGCCACTGTGCTGCCTTCCCACCTTCTCTCCCTCTCTTTTCCTCTCACTGCTGGTAATATATCTCCCAATCCTGGTGTTACTCACAGCTAATACATACCATTATCTTTCCTGACTATTGCTCTACACCTACTGGAAACTACATGTCTGCAGTACTAAATACTGAGTCACTGTGCTGCCCTCCCACCTTCTCTCCCTCACTCTGCTTCTCCTCTCTGCTGGCAATTTATCTCCAAATCCCGGACCCACACAGCTGATACTCTCCATTAACCTATTGCTCTCCACCTACTAGAAACTCTCCAACATAAAATCCATTCCCTTGACATCGACTACACTGCTTCCTCTCTCTTGAGCATTCTGGAGTGCCCGTTCTGTCTGCTAAAAACTGCACGTCATTCACGACCTATTTTCCTCTTGCAATCCACCCTTCCTGGGCTTCACAGAAACCTGGCTGATACCCTCCGACATATCCTCCCATGCTGCGCTCTGTTAGGGTACCTTTACACGCGGCAACTTTTCTAGGATTTTCACTGGCAACTTACTGGTTGCAGTGAAATCATGGAGACATTGTTATATCTTGTTGCTGTGTACAAATGGAACAATGTGTCCATGATTTCACTGCAACCAGTAAGTTGCCAGTGAAATTCCTAGAAAAGTTGCCGTGTGTAAAGGTACCTTTACAGAGGCTTTCATTTTTCCCACAAACATTTGTCCTGGAAATAGAGAGGGTGGAACAGTGAGTCTTCTGCTTTTCAAAAACTTCAGTATTTGGTGTTTATATTTAGAATCCAAAATGTCTCACTGGCCAATAGCTTTCTGTGTCAGTCCTGTCCCCTTTTTGGATATTTAACTCATTCTATGCCAAAGAATTTAAAAAAATCCACATTGCAGCAATATTCACTGATAAAATCTTTCGCTGCTCCAGAGTATGTGCTCACCACATTATTTATATGTTGGGTAGGTGTTCAGCTATTCTTTTATTTCATTTTCTTGAAGTGCAGCCAATATATCTAACATGACATAGAATACTTTCCATACAAATATTATATGGTAGGAATCGCAGTTGATAAAATCATATAAAAAAGCAATTTTCACATTCTGGTCAGCCCTCACATCTGCTAAACAGGATTACTTCAAACCTCTTGTATTGTGTTTATCCAACAACCCCAGACAGTTATTCAACATTTTTAAAAGGAATCTGTCAAAAATCCATATGTAACTGCTATCATTTTTACATTCTTTCTGTAAGCTTTCTCTATTTATGTATTTCTTTTATGTATATTTCCCTCCAATCCTCTGTAAACTTCAAATTACAAGATGCATTCCATCTGTCAATCACAGTGAATGATCCACTTAGTTCTTTGCTGTCCACTCTCCATAGGATGAATATTCATGTCACATATTCACATCACTTCACTGGAGATCAGTAGGGCGGGGCTGTATCTTATTCTCTGCTCTCTGTGTTTGCAGCCAAGCAAGATGTGAAATGCAACACAGAATCTGTCACAGCACAGCAGGATGCCTGATTAGAAAAACAAATGGAGTAGACACTGTATCTAACTCAGGTAAGGCAGACCTGAAATAGCTTTCTCCCTCTGTGTCCTCAACAGAAGCTCCTAATACTGAAATTTAACACAGAACAAAGGAAGGAGGGAGGAGAGAGCTGCTGAGAAGGAGTGCATAATAAGTGAACAGTTTAACACAGCAGGACTAATATAATATCATAGACAGGACTAATATAATAGGACTAATGTACCAGCTCCCTGCAGGGTCTGGAAATGCTTATAAAAAGGAAACTTCAAAGAGTAAAATAATGATTTTACATGGTTTTAAAAAGTCTGCCCAGGCACTATTCAAGGCTAGCATTAGTATCATACAGAAAAATGACCTGATAGTGTCCCTTTAACTCCCACCTCTTCCCACCACTGCTTCCTCTGACCTCCTTCATCTCTGCAGAAGACTTTTCCACATATTTCAAAGATAAGATCAATAAAACAAGGTAAATCTTTTCAGTTAAATCACCACAACTCCTCCATATAAATGACCCTTGCCCTTCCCCCATTACCTTCCTTTTCACCATCATTGAAGCAGAGTTTACTCATCTTATCTCCAAATTGCACTTCGCCACTTGACCCCATCCCATTCCAACTCATTCTCAGCACCACACTTATCTCAGCCTTAACCTATCTTTTCAACCTACCACAAACCTGTGGTACATTCCCTTCTGCTTTTCAACATGCAGCAATCACATCTATCCTAAAGAAACCATCCCTGGACCCAACCTCTATTACCAGCTATCCCCCCATATCACTGTCCCTATTCACTTCCAAACTCCTCAAACAGCACAACCATGCTGAACTTTCCTCCCACCTGTTATGTAACTCACTCTGAGATAACCTTCAATCCAGCTTCTGTCCCCACCATTCGATCAAAGCAGCCCTGCCAAAAATGACAAATGACTTACTGCTAAATCTAACAAACAATTTTTCTATCCTCTTCCTTCTAGACCTGTCCTGCCTTTGACACTGTTGGCCACTCCATCCTACTACAGATCCTCTCTTTCTTGGTGTCAGAGACCTTTTAATCTCTTTGATCTCCTCATACCTTTACATTTGCACTTTTGTGTTCTTTCCACTCCAACACTACCTTCTCAACCTGCCCTATCACTGTTGGTGTCCCTCAAGCCTTTGTCCTGGAAACCTTACTCTTCTCAATGCATACCTTTAGCCTTTGACAATTTAAAGTCAGAAGTCAAAGCACCAGTCCAAAATCCCGGAGCATTTATTTCCCATATCCTCCTCCTTCTCTTGATTCCTAAAGTTCATTGTGGGCAAATATAAACTCATCATCTTTCCCTCATCTCCCCTAACTAATGTATCTATTGCTATAAATGACATCACACTATCCCAAGTACCCAAAATCCGCTGCCTCGGAGTAACCTTTGACTTTGCCTTGTCCCTTGAACCGCACAACCAAACTCTGACCACCTCCAGCCAGCTCCACCTCAAAATATTTCCAGAATCCGCCCTTTCAACTCTTAATCTACGAAAATGCTAATTCAAGCTCACATCACCTCTTGACTCAGCTGTTGCAACATCCTCCTGTGTGGTCTTCCTACTTAAGCCTCCGTCACACTAAGCGAGATCACTAGCGAGATCGCTGCTGAGTCACAAGTTTTGTGACGTAACAGCGCCCTCAACAGCGATCTTGCTACGTTTGACACGTGAGATCGCTGATTGTTAAAAACTGTTCTGGACCATTTTTTGGTCATCGTGCTCCCGCTGGGCAGCTTGCATCGCTGTGTTTGACAGGGACAACAACCAACGATCTCAGCACGAGAGTGACAGGTTCCCAACGACCGCTGTATCGCTGGTGCGTCACTGGTGAGATCTGACTGTTTGACATCTCACCAGCGATCACGTAGCGACCCACCACCAATCTCTACCAGGTCAGATCATTGTCGGGATCGCTGATGCATCGCCAAGTGTAACAGTACCTTTACACTCTAGCACTTCTCTAATCTTTCCTTAAATCTGCTGCCCGACTAATCCTCCTCTCTCTTTGCTACTCCTCTGCTTCTCCTCTCTGCAAATCGCTTCTTTGGTAGAGGTGAGCGAACTTTCCCTGAACATGTTCACCAATTTCAAATTCGGCATGAGCTTTGCAATCGCAATGTGAAACCTGAGCAATTTGCTGAAAAAACAAAACAAAACACAGAATATGGCATTCTTCAGGAGAAAAAAGTTTGAAATTTTAAATGGCCCTAAAACTTTCCCTGAATATTTGGTGTCAAAACACTCGCCGGAAGACCCGCTGGCTGGGAACGACACTTAACCATACGTTAGAAGGGTTCCCGGCCAATGGTTCTACTGTTTTCTTTCAAGTTTTTAGGTCATACTCTGCAGATGTCAAAAATTAGTGTAAATTTTGGAAACAGTGCCAGATGTGACAGCAGCTGTGCAGTCCAGGAACCTTAGTATGTCCTGAAAACATCTGTTTAAGAGAGCTTAAGAGTAACAATTTTTGCAAAATTAGTGCAAACTGGAAAGTTAGGCTGCCTTCACATTAGCGTTTGTGTCTGCATGCTGATGGCATGCAGACACAAACGCAGTGAAAAGCAGGGTCATTTTGATGTGTCCGCAGCGGAGAATGTCCGCCTGCGGACACATCACTGTGCAGTCCAGCCAGCCAATCGGAGGTGTCCGGGGGCGGGCCGGAGGCGGAGATCAGCGCCGGAGATCTCCTCCTCCCCGCTGCCGGTAAGCTCCGGGACATGTCGACGGGGAGAAACAGCTGATTTGACAGCTGTTTGAATCTCCTGCGCCGACACCGAGAGGAGATGTTGGTGCGGGATGATTCAAACAGCTGTCACATCAGCTGTTTTCTCCTCGCCGACACCGCTAGCAGATTACCGGCGGCGGGGAGGAGGAGATCATGAGAGGCTCAGCTGATCTCCCGGTGGCCCTCGGTGATCTCCTGTGACATCACCGGCGGCCACCGGGAGAGATTTCAATGGGTCCGCAGCGTTCTCCTGCACTGTCAAGCGCAGAACACTGCGGACCCATTGACGCCAATGCTTTTTTTTGTGCAATTGGGGACGCTTGCTGATTTTCCAAGTCCCCGAGCGCACAAAAAATGCAACATGCTGCGTCCCGGGTGTGGACTGGAGACCCTGGAGGGAGCAGATATCGTCCGCATCCGCACCCGAACGCAGCAAACGCAGGCAGTATGTGTTCCTATGTTAAACATAGGAACGCAGTGCGCATGCGTTTGACTGCGTATGGGAATGCAGCATAAGCTGCGTTCACATACGCTAATGTGAAGGCACCCTTAGGTTGACAGTTAAATAGGGTTTGTCAACTAATTAAGGAAATTAGCACCAGATGCCAGATTAACACCAATAACTTGAAGGTATCTGAAAGTGTTCTATAATTTTGATCAGTGTTTATTTATTTATCTAATTTACATTTTCATTCTGTACTTTAGAATATATCCAGTTTATGAAATAAGCTTAACATACTGCTATTTTACTCATGTTAGGATATTTTCACATAAGACAACACAATGACCTTAACATAAAGGTAATTGTGTGTTGTTCTGTAATTTTGATCACCAGTGTATGTCACCTGGAGCTCCACCGCGCTACCCACATTTGGCCTTATATGCAGCGAGGTCAGGATCCAGGGCTGGGCTCTGCTACCAGAGGAGGCAGTGAGGAGCTCAAAGTCAGGAGGTGAGCCTTTCCCAATGCCAGCCAGGACCAGCAGATGTCATACTCAGGAGGACCTTGCAGCATGCACGGCATTATTACACCTGTAGCCAATACCGCAGCTTTTGTATCGGCAATTCCAGGAGCATGAGGAGGAGGTAGTAGAGGCAGAAGGACCTGTTTCCCAGCCTTGTGTGGCACCCCGGCCAGTGGCCTTTGACTGGGGGAATTACATGTGGGGACTCCTACCCCCTCCAAGTAATTATCTGATATGGCATGAACCGCCCTGTCCTGTCTTTTTTTTTTTAGATTCGGCTCGCGAATGCCATTGCTCGAGAGTAATTGCATGGGCTGAAGGCCAATGACTTTGATGACCAATGTACCCGACGCAAGGTGGTGGCATTCATCAAGCAGAGGGAGTTTGACTTCACAGCCAAAGAAGTTACTGGTCTTCCACGCTACATCAACTGGTACACCTTACTATGTGACCATCTTGGGAAACAAGTCGATTCAGAAGGGGTTGTCCTAGAAGTGGACGGTCACTTTAAGATTGGTGATACATAACGTTGAGACTAATTTATGTTATTATATTCATGGCAATGTTCAAACCCTGAAGTTCTGTTTTGCCATGTGATCTTGCAGTAAAATGGTTGTCAGGCAGGATCAACTAAAATCTTAGCTTCGGCGCCACATTACAAAACGTTTCCATATTTTGCATCTTAATTATGGCACATTTCATGTATGCCAAGCACAGCCCTGTACACACCATTAAAACCCGTCGTCTTAATACCATGTCTAAAAAACATGGAGACTTCTCCTTTATTGTGTGACAAGTGAAACATGAAAAGTGAGTGGATTTGGCAGAGACGCGTGGTTGCTTTATTATCCAATAGACAAAACATAAGATTTTTTTTCTGCATGTTTGGCCACAGAACATATTTCAAGGCTGTTATGTACAATATCGATTTATATAATAAAAAGCAGACAAGAAATATGCGCCTTGGCGTAAACTGAAACGTCCAAGCCAGAAAAGACACATAGATTGTGCCTGTTTTCATATATCATAAAACAATGAAGCAAGTGAAAAATAGACACAAACTATTTAGGCTAGAGAACCCTTTTGGAGAATATACAGCCCTGGCTAGAAATGTACGGCTTTGCCAATCTTTCTGCAATATTTTCTGGCATTGGAAAAAAAAATAAAATTAAAATTACGTCCCATTTTTTAGCCAAGAAGGTCTGTTTACGAGGACCAGTCTGTAAAAAGGCTAATCCAATTTTCATTACGTATATTAAAAAACATGCATCGAGATCGTTGGAAAAGAATGTCTACAACTTTCATAAGACACAACCTAATTTATATACATACGTCTCATGTGTACTTGAATTTATGGACTGACAACTGCTGGTCTTTCATAAATAGATACATATTACAACGAGAGGTTAATGGGATGAATGTGTCCTGTACTGGATGGAGAAATGGAGCTCCTGACATCTGAGGTAAACCATAATCCCAAGAAACACTGTGCTGAAACAATGGATGACAATGTTTGTCAGTACAATACCTTACAGCACGCAGTCAGGCTTGTACTTATGGCTGCAGCTCCCAGAATGCACTGGGAACTAGGAAGTCCTGTCCTGCACAGCAGACTGCCTCTCACAGACATGCAAACTGTGGGAGTGGGTCTGTCCAAGGCAGCAGTCACACATCCATGTGAATTGTCTGTAAGATGACAATTTTTTTTTTATTAAACATTAAACTGACCCATAGGCTTTCATGGATTTATTCACACATGAGAGAGACACAGAACAGGTCCTATTCTGATGATTATGTCGATCAAAATAGGACATACTCTATTGGTCTGTGTGCTGTGCGATAACAAACTCCATAACACACTGTCACAGGTGTAAAGCTAAGGGGACGGAGTACCGGACACACTGCCATGAAAAACGGACGAGTGTAATATAAGAAAATCTCACATTGCAGTCGGACCAATGTTAATCAATATGCAAAGGCTGGGTCCTTCCCTGGAGGGATATCTGGCTAGTCCTGTGTTTGAGACTCCTAACCAAGGCTCCACAGACTCTATTTGCATATTCATAATTCCCAGGGGGCAATGTGCCTAGGAATTCACTGTGTTGAGCGTTTTAGCTGGCTGCCCGCAGTGTTTTCTTGGACTGGTCTCCCTGAGATCGGTGAATGCTTTGCAATGTTAATCAATGACTGAGAGCAGATTTACATGTATCGCACACTTTTTTTCTCATCCAGATTCTGGATTAGAAAAAAGTTGCACCATGCCGTGACTGACTCGCCAATGCAAGTCTATGGGTCCGACAAAATCACGGACAGCACACGGACCATTCTAGTGGCATCTGTTTTTTTCACTGATACATTATCATTCTGTAGCTCAGACAACTGTAAAATGTTCCTGTAAATTAGGGGTCCTCAACCACCGGGCCGCGGACTGGGACCGGGCCGTGGGGTTCTCTGTGCCGGGCCGCGGAGCCGCAGAGCACTACACACAGTGTGCTCTGCAAAGGCTCGGAACGGTGAATGCTGCGTGCCCGGCCCGCCTCCCTGAATGAAATGTCACCGCCCACCTGCAGCATTAGAGCACCTCTTCTCTATTCCTCAGATGTGGGCGTAGATGTACCAGCAAAGCAGTCGGTCAATCACGGTGCAGCAGCCGGACCCTGATTGGCTAGTGGTTGC
Source organism: Allobates femoralis (assembly GCA_033576535.1). NCBI lineage: Eukaryota > Metazoa > Chordata > Amphibia > Anura > Aromobatidae > Allobates > Allobates femoralis. Next base: position 127,118,691 of record JARQOC010000002.1, on the reverse strand, counting down.
TGCGCTGTGATTGGCCCGGCTGCTTCACTCGTACATGTTCGCCCACAGATGAGGAAGAGAGCTGAGGCACCGCAATGTTGCAGGTGGGGGGCGGACCGGTGAGCTGTGTGTGAGTGGAGTATGTGTGTTGCATGGGTATGATGATGTGGGGCACAATATTGGGGGCTACATGGGGATAGTGGGGGCTGCAAGTGGAGGAGGACAGTGGAGGCTACAAGAGGAGGACAGTGGAGGCTGCTAGTGGAGGAGGACAGTGGAGGCTGCAAGAGGAGGAGGACGGTGGAGGCTGCAAGAGAAGGAGGATGGTGGAGGCTGCAAGAGGAGGAGGACAGTGGAGGCTGCAATAGAAGGAGGAAGGTGGAGGCTACAAGAGGAGGAGAACAGTGGGGGCGGCAAGAGGAGGACAGTGGGGACTGCAAGAGGAGGAGGATGGTGGCGGCTGCTAGTGGAGGACAGTGGAGGCTGCAAGAGAAGGAGGACGGTGGAGGCTACAAGAGGAGGAGGACAGTGGGGGCAGCAAGAGGAGGGCAGTGGGGGCTGCTAGTGGAGGAAGACAGTGGAGGCTGCTAGTGGAGGAGGACGGTGGAGGCTGCTAGTGGAGGAGGACGGTGGAGGCGGCTAGTGGAGGAGGACGGTGGAGGCTGCAAGAGGAGGAGGACAGTGGGGGCTTCAAGAGGAGGAGGCTGGGGACTGCCAAAGGAGGAGGCTAGGGCTGCAAGGAGATGGAGAAATAAGACATTCCCCGCAAATAAGATGTAGTGCATCTTTTGGGGAAACAGGATAGTAAACCCCACCCCTTCTACATTGCCCCACCCCATAAGATCAAAGCCCCACCCCTATAACGCCCCCTTCCCCACCCCCCGCCGGGCCTGGGGAGATCATCTTTCTTGACGCCGGTCCCCGGAGCAAAAAACGTTGGGGACCCCTGCTGTAAATGATTATACAGTAATAGCTGCTGAGAAAATAAAACGTATTGCACAAGGGCAGCACACAAATGCCACACGGATCAAAAAACGGATGTCACTCGTCCGACTCTGAGAAACGGACCGATTTTTTTAAACACCAGTGTGTTTCCAGCCTAAGGCCCCCTTCACACTGCGTTTTTTGCACATCCGTGTGGATCCTTGAATTTCAAGGATCACACGGGCAGGCACTGATCTGTGCCAACGGATGCCAACCGAAGTCCACGGACCATTTTTTTAACAGATCCTTCATCAGTTACCAGAGATAGGGGTGGAAGGAGTTGTACCTTGCTTCTGAGCATGCTCAGTACAACAAAACAGACCCATTTCACGGATCCGTCTCCATAGACCCCCCTGCTGTTTGACGCGGACCACGACGTTTGTGTCCGCTTTGTTGAAGGCAGCCCAAAATCAGAGCAATCTATGATTCTGCGTACATAAAAAAACTGACATAAACGGATCCCTGACGCCAGAAATGACACACGGATGGCCATATACGACCAATCTGTGCCTATAGGGACAGATGGGAGGCCAAAACGGATCCCTGGCTATCCGTTTCAAACAGATAGACACGGATTCCTCAATAACACAGTGTGAAGGGGGCCTAAGTAGTCACTGTTCATTTTTGCTATGTTTCTGCACCAAAACACAGCACCCACAGCTTTGTAATGAAAGTCAATGTGATATTCCAAAAACTGTGCCCACATGTGCGTTTTTGGGTACTGCATCTTTGTAGCAGAAATCGCCTGCTTTTTTTTTTATATCCCTGAAATTAACTTGCCTGTTTTTGGGCTGCATTTTCACCATTGACTCCATTCTAACCCCCCAAAAAACACCACAAAAGGATGGGGGTTTCCCACAGTACAAGTATTAGTATCGTCACAGTCCATTTGTGATACTTTTTTCCTGCGATTTTCATAACAAAAATACTCCAATACTCCACCAGTGATTCATCCTGTGTGGACCAGCGGGAGACATCTTTATCTTTCTGCCAGGACATTTTGCACCTTGTGGCAGGCTGAGTCACATGGTGCGCAGGATCTTGGAGATCGATAAAGAAATCTCCCGACGCTGCATGGAGGAAGAATCACCGGGGATTACCGCGGGCTCGCTGGGGAGGGTGAGAAAGTGTCTGTGTGTCTGTCGGTCTGTTAGTGTGTCCCCTTATTTGTGCTGTGTTTGTATGTTCACAAATGCAATAGGTTTCTGCTGTTTTTGCTGCGTTTGTGCACATACCAATGCAGTCCCAAAAATGAGCACACAAAGCACTAAGGCCATGTGCGTTTTTGGTACTGATTTATAATAAATCTGCATGCCTATCCTGAAGCCAGCAAAGTCTATGAGAATTCTGTAGTATTTTATACACTGTACATTGCTGATTTTTTCCTTGCAATAAAAGTACAGATGTTGCTGCAGAAAAATCTGCCGCATGTCAATTGGGCCCTGTGCCAACGTTATGCATTTTTGTTGCGGATCTTGATACAGAAACAGTGCAGGTTTGTATGAAATGCACAATCCAGCAAAGTCTATGGGAGTTCTGAATTGTTGTGCTCACGCTGCGTTTTTTTTTCACTGTGGAAAAGGAAAAGGTGCGGATTTTGCAGTGCAAAAATCTGAAACATGCCAATTCTTGCAGCGGATTTTTCAGTGTTTTTTAGCCTTTCAAGCCATTGATTTGATGAGGAACAATGCAGGGCACAAAACTGCACCATTTCCACACTGCAGTTTTGTAGCTCTTTTGTTGGAATATATTTAGTGCAACAACTCCAATCTTGTATGTGTACATAAATATTGTATTGCTAGGTTTGTGTATTGTCAGTAAAGCTAGTGACGCGCACCCAGGGCTATGGGGTACTCGGCTCTCGGGCTGTTTCAGTCTGGGAAGTCACGGGTAGCCATCCCGAAGCCGTGGCCCTGGTGGTCAACTGAAAAATCCTTTTTAGGGGGGACATATTTACAGGGGATTATTTACAAGTTGTCCTCGTGACGCCACCTGCTGAGCCTGGTGATGTTCACCAGCGCCACCGCAGTCCTCCGGTGGTCGGTGGTATGGTGGCTTGGATGGAATAGTCCCCGCAGGCGGGACTGGACCACCGGGGCAGAGATGCTGGAAAGCAAACAGTTTATATAGTGAAAGGATGTAGCAGAGTCAGCTTCACTTCACCGGGTAACTTTACTTGAACACCTTCATTCAGCTTTACAGTTCAACAGTTCATTAGATGGTATACTGACGAATGCTCTAAGGCTACAATTGGGATTTCTGGCTGCCGATGGAGCCCTCCTTTATGTTCCTTTCTTTTCCTTCTATTCTGTTCCCAGTGTGAAGTCTGATCTCCTGTAGACAATCTGGCCTCCTGCTACTTCTTGTTCTGTCTCCTCTCCCTTTTGTACCCGTCGGGTTAACCTTTTGTTGAATGCCGCAGCTGCCTACTGCGCTTCTGGCTTCCATCTCGTGGGATCTTTTGGAGTCAGGGCCGTATTTGTAATATCCCTGTTATACAGATTTTCTGTGAGACTTAGAGTACTCATAGGTGCGGGTTCCGGTACCCGGGTTTCGTCCTATGGGGCAAACTCTATCCGTTACTCACTCCCCACTCAAGTTAACTCGGCAATTGTTAGTTTCCTTGCTTTCTCTGTTCCTAGTTGGGATCTGTTCCTTCTTAGGGCCCCTCAGCCGAGATAGCCCTCTTGGTTTCCTGCAGGATGGCTGCCTGCTCCTCCACCTCCTCCTCTCACTCTCCGACGCTTCAATTCACTGACTGAGCTCTCTGGTTTCCTCTAGAGGTCGCTAAGACCCTCCCGGGGTTCCTCCCACCCACTATCCTAGTGTGTGAGTGTCTGCTCTAGGCTCCATCTTGTGACCATTGTCCCTGTTACAGTGGAGTACTACCCCACTTTTCTGGGTGCAGTACCCCTTTTGTGGCACCTACGTAGTGGGGCGCCACACTAGTTTAAAGAAAAAAAAGAGAGAAACACTCCCAGAGGCTCACACACAGGAAATACCATGTGACTGTAACCAGTTTCCTGTGTCTGTGCATGTGAAGAGAAGCACAGCAGCTTGCTGATGCTACAGAGAGACATTTAAGATGTATATTCCTGTTTCCACAAAGATATTCATATCTGGACCTGTTTGTTGCTAATTAAAGCTAAGTTCTGTTGTCAACACACTTTCAGTGTATCCTGAATGATCCAGTGCCAACAAGTTATGGGCCCAGTATTACACAGAACTCCAGCGTGATTCAGAATCCCAGGAGTGACAGAGAACACAGAGTCACATAGAAGATTAATACAGAAACAGAGGCAAAAGCAGCAGAGCAACAGAGAAGATGTCCACAAGCAGGGATCACTGCAAGTTCTCAGAGCAAAGTCTCACCAATCAGAATGATCAGTCCTGGAGGTTCAAGGTGAAGATGCTGCTCATAAGAGAAGGAATGTGGAAATATACACAGGAACAAGTGCCTCATCCATTACCAGATGATTAAGTAGAGAAGGATCAGAAAGTACAAAGCACTAGCACCCTCAGTGTGGATGATGATCAGATTGTATATGCAAGTGTGCAACTGCAAAGGAGATGTGGAATGAGTTACAGAAAGTGCATAAAAGAACAAATCTTAGTAATAAGCTTTATCTCATGAGAAAGCTGTACCAGTCTAAGCTAAGTAATGGACAGACTATGCAGGACTATAAAAGAAGCACCCTAGAGATTGTGGTGCGTCTCATGGGTATTGGAGACGAAATTAAAGACTTTAATGTTGCAGCACTACTGTTAAGGCAAGCTTGTAGATGAATTCAAGCAAAAAACGCAGAATGTAAGCAGCAGTAATGAATCTAAAGCAGAGATAGTATTAAAGACACAGGACTTTCCTAAAAATAAGAGCAATCTAAGGGAAACTCGGAAATGTTTTGTCTGTAAAAAGCCCAACCACCTTATAGCAAACTGCAGAATTTAGAAAGCAAGAATGAGGCTAGGGTCACATTTTAAAGTGCAATTGCGGTTACCACATCCAGATTTGGATGCGGTAACCGCAATTGCCTTCACACACATTTTAGGAACAGAATTTGTTCCTAAACCGGAATCCAGCAACCGGATTGCTCTGAATGTGCCGGATACTTTGTTTATCCCTGCTGCCGCAGGGATGAACAAAGGGTTAATGTTGTTAAAAGATGTGGTCAACATGTCTTAAGGTAGTGCTCACCCTCCCTACAGACATGCTGACCACATAGGTCGGCATAAGAAGGGTTAATGTGCATTAATTCTTCAGTTGCGGCTATTACCGGCTTTTAAATAAGCTAAATGTTTGGCGGCGGCTCCTATCAGTGAAGCAGATACAGTACGTAATGTACGTACTGTATCTGCTGCTCTCCAAGGTCCTGAAAGCTTAAACAGTACTTCTATGGTGGTGTTGCAGCCATAGAACTACTGTATAAGCTATCAGCATCATGGAGAGCAGCTTATATAGTACGCAATTTACGTACTGTAAGCTGCTCTCCATGATGCTGATAGCTTATACAGTAGTTCTATGGCCGCAACACCACCATAGAAGTACTGTTTAAGCTTTCAGGACCTTGGAGAGCAGCAGATACAGTACGTACATTATGTACTGTATCTGCTTCACTGACAGGAGCCGCCGCCAAACATTTAGCTTATTTAAAAGCCGGTAATAGCCGCAACTGAAGAATTAATGCACATTAACCCTTCTTATGCCGACCTATGTGGTCAACATGTCTGTATGGAGGGTGAGCATCACCTACAGACATATTACCCACATCCATTAATAACATTTAACCCTTTGCTCATCCCTGCTGCAGCAGGGATGAACAAAGGGTTAAATAATAAGAATCCATGTGGGCATCATGTCTCTAGGGGGTGACCACCCCCCCAGAGACCTGCTGTCCACACAGGGCGGCATGTCAGGGGTTAATTCTATTTGTTAACCCATTAACCGCTATTGTCGGCTTTTAACTGTAATTTCTATTTACAGCCGCAGGCTCCTGCATCAGGACCAGTATCCTACACAAATTGCGTAAGCACCACAGACAGCTCCTCATTGAGGATGCTGTTCTGTAAAATGCTTATGCAAATTGCGTAGGCTACTGGTCCTGATGCAGGAGCTAGCGGGTTTTAACCCATTATCTACCAAAGTCCTTTTTTTGGGACGCCTAATCTTTTGCTTCTGGCAACTAAGATTTTATAATTAGGTCCAATTTTTTGTGTTTGTAAAATGAATGTTTTCAAAACAGGAAATCATGTCATTGTCATTTTTAAGTGAATATTCTTCCACCCAGAGAGCTTTCATACACCAATTTTGAAAAGGAAAATTGCTAATTTGGCAAGTAATGGGTTAATAGAAAGAATAGATGAAAGCCGACAATAGCGGCTAAGGGGTTAGCAGTTAAGTTAACCCCTGACATGCCGTCCTGTGTGGACAGCATGTCTCTAGGGGGGTGGACACCCCCTAGAGACATGTTGCCCACGTTGAATATTACTATTTAACTCTTTCTTCATCCCTGCGGCAGCAGAGATGAACAAAGCCGCCGGCTGCCGCAGGCGGCGCAACTCCAGTGGAAGCGGGGGCTGTGCTCTTGCTTCATCTCGAAGTCTCCGGGTAGCCTGTTCTTTCTGGAACCAGTCTTCTTTTCTATCTTGCTAGTTGGTCTCGCTGGTTCAGGGACGACTGGTATTCTGGTGGTGGTGAGTTGCCGGTTGGGACTCTGGGCAACACTCTGGTCTCTGCTGTGCTTACAATGATGCAGGTACCCTGCCGCTGCAATGCGGACCACCATGCAGCCTCTGAGGTACTTCCTCCTGAAGCTCCTCCTACGTCCTCCGGCTACTTAAAGTCTGTCTCGTCTCCCTCTTCCTCAGCTTCTACAATAACGTCTGGTTCTGCTGGGGATGGTCGCACTGGCTCTAGCTGGAGATAGCTGCGGGTACGGGATGGTGGTTCTACAGGGGCTCCGGTCTGGGTCCCTGCGTCCCGGGTCTGGACGGGTGGCGGTACGGGTGGTAAGGAGGCACGGTACTTGACGACTGCCTGCACTGCTACCGCTGCCTCTCGCGCTTCTCGGCCTTCTGTCATTGTTGCTAGTTCACAGGCCCTCTCCGCGCTCCACCGTCAGCCCACCCATGCCATGGCTTCCTCCATGTACTGGCGGAGCCATCCAACAGCGTCTCTCCAGTAGTCGGCATCCCCCTCTAGTGTTAAGAGGGACGCCGCTGCCGGGTCTCCTTGTGCGGCTCTGGCCTGTTCTTTGACCTCGTGCACTATGTCTCTCCAATGGGGTGCCGCCACGCTGCCGGGTACGAAGGATCCCCGCCCATTCTGTCCTTCTCTTCCGGTTTGTCTTTTTATTGGCAGCCACTCCCAGGGCACTTCCTGTGGGCCGCCCCCTTGATTGATGGCAATCTGGGCAGCCACACTTTTTGGCACCTCTGTCTTGGCCCTCCTTCTTCTATGGGCTGAGGCACACCCCCGGGCCTACACATGGTGTTTAATACATGGCTACGGCGCCATCTTGGGTCCTCCTGCAGTGATGGCGGGAACCCATCTTTGGCGCTAAGCAAAGGCGGGAAAAGTTTGTTTCAATGCAGTTCAAAAGTCCAAGGCACACAGTACCCGGTAATATCGGGCACAAGATCCTGTTCGTGACGCCAGAAATATATGTCGAGCCCCATGCCCTGGGGTACTCGGGTATCAGGCTCAATGGGTGTTTCATGGGGATGTCACGGTGTGACAGCGCCTGACCCCGTGGCCTGGGTGACACTTCAATAAGGGTTTATGTAAAGGGGATAAGAATTTGTTGTTGTCACGTGACGCCACCTGTAGTACCTGTTGATGGGTCACCAGCGCCTCCACAGTCCTCCAAAGGGTGATGGTATTGCGGCAAGGGTAGTGAAGCTCCCTACAGGTGGATCTTGTCCTTCGGGGCAGCGTTCCTGTAAGCAAACAGGTTGAATTCTGCAGCACAAAGACACGGAGGCAAAGTCACTCTCCCGGGTACTTTACGGTAAACAGTCATCAGCATACAAGTTCACAGTTCAGCAAAAGTTGTTAATGAAACAGGTAGCTCTACGGGTGGCTGCAAGTGGATGCCAGGTGGTATGGTGGTACCCGTGGTATACCTTAGTTGACGAACCCGTGTCATTTCTTCCCTGCCTAGGATGAGTCTATACCCAATGGCTCCTTGAAGGTAGACTTGGGGCTCCCCTCCCTCGTGGTGAGGAAGTAGGCAGACTGCTCCGTCTGTCAGGGTTCCTGCAGCAGGTGAACAGACCACAGCAGCCAGTTGACAACTTTAGAGGTGGACTCTGGCCGTTTCCTTGAGTCCGGCATTCCCGTGGTGGACTGGGGAATTACCTGGAGTATGGTCGCTCCATGCTGGCGTTCCCCCTTTCTCTCTAGGGCCCAGACTCCCACATCAGGCACCCTCTCTCAGGATCCCCCCAGGATCCTCTCTCATTTTCCCTCCGGATCAGCGTAGAGCTGTCCGGTTAAACATTCTGCCTCATTCCACACTCATCCTCGACTCCTCACTACTTACTCTCTAACTAACTTCTACTCCCCCTAAAGGTGAATATCTCTCCCTCCCAGGAGGAACCTCCCACTCCTAATGTGGGAGTGCAGGAATGGGTCCCACCCACCAGCCTAGGATCCACTTGCAGCTGGGGAAAATGACACCACTTTTACGGGTGCAATACCCCTCTTTGACGCCTGACCATGTGGGGCACCACACATATATGGTATATAGACTCTAGTGCCAGTAGCCTTATGACAAATGATAAGGACTTCTTCACTGACCTTGATGAAAGCAAGTCAGAAAAGGTCATCTTAGCTAATGGTCAATATACAGTTGTGGCTAAAAGTATTGACACCCCTGCAATTCTGTCAGATAATACTCAGTTTCTTCCTGAAAATGATTGCAATCACAAATTCTTTGGTATTATTATCTTCATTTATCTTGTCTTCAATGAAAAAACACAAAAGAGAATGAAGCAAAAAGGAAAACATTGATCATTTCACACAAAACTCCAAAAATGGGCCAGGCAAAAGTATTTGCACCCTCAGCCTAGTACTTGGTTGCACAAACTTTAACCAAAATAACTGCGATCAACCGCTTCCGGTAACCATCAATGAGTTTCTTACAATGCTCTGCTGGAATTTTAGACCATTCTTCTTTGGCAAACTGCTCCAGGTCCCTGATATTTGAAGGGTGCCTTCTCCAAACTGCCATTTTTAGATCTCTACACAGGTGTTCTATAGGATTCAGGTCTGGACTCATTACTGGCCACCTTAGAAGTCTCCAGTGCTTTCTCTCAAACCATTTTCTAGTGTTTTTTGAAGTGTGTTTGGGTCATTGTCCTGCTGGAAGACCCATGACCTCTGAGGGAGACCCAGCTTTCTCACACTGGGCCCTACATTATGCTGCAAAATTTGTTGGTAGTCTTCAGACTTCATAATGCCATGCACATGGTCAAGCAGTCCAGTGCCAGAGGCAGCAAAGCAACCCCAAAACATCAGGGAACCTCCGCCATGTTTGACTATAGGGACCGTGTTCTTTTCTTTGAATGCCTCTTTTTTTCTCCTGTAAACTCTCTGTTGATGCCTTTGCCCAAAAAGCTCTACTTTTGTCTCATCTGACCAGAGAACATTCTTCCAAAACGTTATAGGGTTTCTCAGGTAAGTTTTGGCAAACTCCAGCCTGGCTTTTTTATGTCTCGGGGTATGAAGTGGGGTCTTCCTGGGTATCCTACCATACAGTCCCTATTCATTCAGACGTCGACGGATAGTACGGGTTGACACTGTTGTACCCTCGGACTGCAGGACAGCTTGAACTTGTTTGGATGTTAGTCGAGGTTCTTTATCCACCATCTGCACAATCTTGCATTGAAATCTCTCGTCAATTTTTCTTTTCCGTCCACATCTAGGGAGGTTAGCCACAGTGCCATAGCCTTTAAACTTCTTGAAGACACTGCGCACGGTAGACATAGGAACATTCAGGTCTTTGGAGATGGACTTGTAGCCTTGAGATTGCTCATGCTTCCTCACAGTTTGGTTTCTCAAGTCCTCAGACAGTTCTTTGCTCTTCTTTCTTTTCTCCATGCTCAATGTGGTACACACAAGGACACAGGACAGAGGTTGAGTCAACTTTAATCCATGTCAACTGGCTGCAAGTGTGATTTAGTTATTGCCAACACCTGTTAGATGCCACAGGTAAGTTAAAGATGCTGTTAATTACACAAATTAGAGAAGCATCACATGATTTTTCTAACTTTTGTCCACCCTCTTTTTTATGTTTGATGTGGAATTATATCCAATTTGGCTTTAGGACAATTCTTTTTGTGTTTTTTTATTGAAGACAAATTAAATGATGATAATAATACCAAAGAATTTGTCATTGCAATCATTTTCAGGAAGATAATGAGTATATCTGACAGAATTGCAGGGGTGTCAATACTTTTGGCCACAACTGTATGACTTCAGAAGTAGTAGGAGACGGCTACCTCCACTCTTCAATTTCCTTCGCACAAAGCAGAAAGATCCCAGTAAAGGATTTTCTCTATGTTCCCAGTCTTGAAAGGAATCTTCTGTCAGTAAAGATTACGCAAAAGGGGAATGTAGTTACTTTTAAAGACAAGAGCTGCATTATATCAAAGGAGGGTCACACTCTTGCACAAGGAAAGTCCAAAATGAACTTTATCAGCTAAAATGCAAAGAAAGAGTGTACAGTGCTAGACAAGATCTGCATAAGAACTAAATCCATGTATGGCACAGACGTTTTGGGCACACAGACCCAGAAGCAGTAAAGAAGCTAGGTCAACTAGCAAATAGTGTTGAAATAAAGCAATATTGGCTGGGGTCACACTTGATCCGTTAATAGCATCATTTTTTGCCCTTTTTTGTTCTAAGTCCAAAAACTGATGCCAAAAACTGATTCTGCACTCAAGTGTGACTGAAATGGTGTCAGTTTTTTTACTAGCAGCGTTTTTGGGTGCAGGAATAAATTCGATCCGTTATTTTAACATGGGGCCCTATGGGAAAAGAGATCCTACAAAAGAATTAGCACAAAAAAACAAATTCGTTTTTTAGGGCATTGTTTAGGGAAAAAAATGACAAAGTCCAAAAAATGCAGAGCTGCACAGTAGGGTCAAAAAGCACTCCAAAAAACGGATCAGTTATTGAGAACAAGTGAAAAAACTGATGGCCAAGGGTGAACCCAGGCGTAGTAAAGTGATGAAGTGCACTAGCTGCCTTAGGCCAGGGTCGCACATGCAAATCCGTTTTTTTAAGCCCTTAGAAATACGGATCCGTTTTTCTAAGGGTGCCAATAATGTCCCTTGAGGTCCAGGACGTTTTTTGAGTTTTTGGGACTTAGTAATTTTTTCCCAAAAAACCCATGTGTTAACGCATGGTGCCTATATGTGCCATGCGTTAACGCATGCGTCTCCCATAGGGCCCCATGTTAAAAAAATGCATGCGTTTTTTTAAAGCATCCCAAAAACGCTGCTAGCAGCGTTTTTGGGCTGCAGCATAAAAACGCATGTGTTCTTTGAAAAACGCACATGCACATGCGTTAACGCATATGCGTTTTTGGACTTTGAAAAAAAATGTCCAAAATGTTCCTAAAAATGGATTTAAGCAAAAAACGGATGGTATGTGTGACCCTGGCCTTAAAGGGAAAATGTCCAGAAAATCCTTTCCTAAAGTAAGCAGCACTAAATCACTAGATCTGCACAGCCACTGGATTTGATACACACAGATGTTTGCGGTCCAATGAGTGTTCAAATTCCAAACAAGAAGTGATATTACTCACATTTAGGCTGGGGTCACACTTTGCAGGATGTGGTCACCGCAATTGCCTTCACACACATTTTTTTGCAAAAATGTGCGCTGTCAACTGCAATCCGGTAACCGGATTGCTCCGAATGTGTAATTCTGAGCAATGCGGTTACTGTCTGCTTTGTTCATCCCTGCTGCCGCAGGGATGAACAAAGTGTTTAATGTTATTAAAACATTAAATATTAATAGTAGCTGTGGGCAATATGTCTGTAGGGGGTGCCCACCCTCCCTAGAGACATGCTGCCAACTCCTGTGGAGGGGTTAATGCAGCAGTTATACTATTGCCGGCTTTTGTCAGCTTTGTACAAATTTATGAATGAAGCCGCGGCTCTGGACAGTACTGGAGATACTGTACGTAATGTACATATAGTATCAGCCTCTGTCCAGGGTCCTGTAAGCAGTTACATTAGGTCTATGGCGGTGAAGTGTGGCGACCCAGACTATCGGAGTAAACAGGCTGGGGGAATATTTTTCCCATTTACCAAGTGACCCCAGTGTTACGGGCCTAGGCATCGGCCACCGATACAACCCCCCCAGCACTAACGCCAGGGTACCAAGTTCCCAAAGACCCCTGGGCGGGTCAGAAGCACAGATGGGAGCCAGTACATGGCTAAATTCAGGTCCGGCTCCAGGTTTTTGTGGGCCCTGGGCAAAAGAGTCTCAGTGGGCCCACTTAACACATACTGGATATATATATATGTATGTATATACTGTATATATATATATTAGAGTATCATACCATGCTCATACACTACTGCCCATATTGTGCCCACTGAGTGCCATACTGTGCTCATACCATCATATGGTGCCTTTAGAGCACCATACCATGCTCATACAATAATGCCCACATTGTGCCCACAGACTGCCACACTGTGTTTCCATCATACTGTGCCAATGATATACAATACCCACATAATGCAATATTGTGCATACAGAGCCAAACAGTGCACACAGAGTGCCCTGCCGAACTCACATTATGCTGAGCCTATATAACGCCATTCTGTGACCATGTTATATAACGTCCACATATACTGTAAATAGTGCCCTATCATACTTTACCCAAAAAGTGCCGTACTGTGTCCACATCATACAACACCCACAGAGTGCTACAACATCTATATTGTGCTATACCGTAGTCAGGCAATCATACAGTGCCTATATAGTGCCCTAATGCGCCCATATTGTACGTTACACGCTGAGTGCCACACTGTAGTAACAACAATATATACAGTGTTTATATACGCCATATTGTGCACAGTGTTCAATGTCTACATAGTGCCATATTGTTGCTCAACAATCTCTGACAGCATGACTTAACACGCTGGAAGGGAGTGAGTCATTTCCTACTCCCATCAACATCTTGTGACATGATTACAGGGTGCCTATTAGTTGTCATGATAGTCAGGGGTAAGCTGATGACCCCTGTATCTGTTATATGAATTTCCTGTGAACGCTGACCGAGTGCCGGTGTTCATAGAAAGTCATCATTTCTGCTGTACAGAGCAGTGCTGATTGAGTTTACTACATTCAGGTATCCACCGGCAGAAAACATATGCTCCCGAAAAAGGTGCTGGACACGTTTACTTAGTCTGCTCCATTAAAGTCAATGGTCCCGTCGGTGCAGACGTATGGAGCCTGTTTTAAGACATCAGCCCCAACAGGAACACTGAACGTGCAGCAGAAATCAATGTGAAAGCACCATAAACCGCAACTAATTATATCAATAAAGTTTTGTCAAAGCCAAATACCAGGAAGTATCTAAAACAAATCAGTTTTTTTAAAAGTATGCCATACCAACAAAAGGCTAAAAATCGTAGCATCAAAAGTTCAATAAAAACGTATGATAAAAAAATGCATACAAAAACGCCATGGAAAAAAACAAGGAACCTAATTTACATAATGGGTGCAGAATTCAGGCAGAAATTTTGAAACATCAGCAACTCATCAAAAGCTCATTGTGAGAATATAGCTGTCACTCTTGGGAGGTAAGGGAATCAGGTAACAGGAAGGTGAATTGGGCAAAAGGGGGTCAGGAGAGCCTAATCTGACCCTGATGCTGGGGTCCCTGGCTCGCCCTGATCTCACAGGTACCTCTGATTGTGAGGAGTTCCGAGCCGCCACCCTGTACCCTAAAACCCCTGATTAGCCCTAGGCTGAGGGCCCCTACCTCCACCCATGGGTCAGGAATCACAGCTTCCCCCCAGGAAAGACTTCAGCCCATTAGCTAAGCATCAGCATAGCACAGCACCAAGACCTAGAGCACATAGATATCAGCAGCACCTGAAAGAGGAGCGGGAAGGCTATTTAAAGCCAAGGGGAGGGGATTCCAGGTGAGTCACACATTAACTCCTTAACCAGCAATTGAACATAATAGTGACTGCAGTTCTGGAGCACACCACAAGAGGCAAGGACCTTCACAACCATCAGCCATGCATCTCTTATGGTACCTTTACACGCCGCGACGGCAGGCTGGATACAGCCCGCTACAGGCTACAAATGTAGCTTGTAGCGTCAATGTAGCCCGTCGTAGCGGCGTCTGAAGACGCGACGCTACAGCCGGCGACAGATACATCTGTTTATGGGCTCTGCTCGAAAACTGATGGCTACATCGCCGATGGTAGCGAGCTGTATCGGCGTGTAAAGAAGCAACGGAAGGGAACTCCGGACACCCGGGGCTGTAGCTGCAATGTAGCTAAGGCGTGTCCCAGGCTCCGGGTTACCACGCCCCATCACCGATCATTGGAGGAAGCTCCTGCATGACGATTGGTAGTCGCTGCCTAGGGCGGCATATTTAAGGAGCTGACCAGTCACACTACACAATCGCTCGAGCGTGCTGTATTTCTCAGCCTCCTGCGATGCCTGGCCAATCATGATGATATTGCGCTGTCCTATCAGCGTACGGACGGCTCGTAATCCACGATTGTGGCACGCCTATGTGCTGTCCCTGCTGTACCAGGTCCGCCCATAGTAGCTTATTGTAGCGCTGTGTAAACGTGGTACGCTAAGCTACAGCTGGCTACTTGACACACCCGGCGATGTAGCTAGCTACAAATGTAGCGTGGCGTAGCGCACCTTATGGCGGCGTGTACAGAGGGTGCGTTGACCGTTTGTAGCCGTTTGAGCGTGCTCGTGCACGTGAAGTAGCGCGATGTATCCAGCCTGCCGTCGCGGCGTGTAAAGGTACCATTAAAGACAAATCACATACACAGCAGCATCCAACAATGTCAGTGCCAACTAAGCGCGTGACAGTAGCCTAAAACGTTTCTTAATAAGCATATGTTGAAGCAATTAAAAAGAAGTATCCTATGCTCACTGCCCAGGCACCGTCACTTCTCCACATTCTTTACCACGTCCTCTTCAGTTTTAGAGCGTAAGCATCTGCTACAGTGGACCAAACTGTCTCGGACGGATGCTAAAGTTGTAGCCAATCAATAGCTAACAACTTCCTTTGTGTTTTTATCCTAAAATGGGTGGGTGACAGAATAGCGAGGTAGTAGAAGCATCAGCATGTAAGTAAAATCCTAATCTATTCCAGTAGAGATATTAGAAATCTGGTCCCGCATTCAATTGTAGCTCATCCACAAACACTTATTGGTGTTTTAACTTAAGATGTAGACTAAATCAACTTCATCCAGTGGAAGCATTGCGGTGGACCTGTTATACACATTAGTGCTTTAACCGTCACTTAATTATCGAGCAGTTTATTATGTGTTAGGTACTTCTTTGGTTGGTATACCCAGAATGGAAAGGTCCATTATAAGTGTTTACAAAGTAAAGAGCATTTTTTGGAAATAATTCCTCCATTTGCTGTAGAACCAGACTGTCAAATTCCAAGGGTTTTGTAATTCTATGTAAATAAATTATAAGCATTGTATGATGAGAAACTTTCTAATATGCTATCAATTCTTTGTAGTTTTGGAAACCTCTACTTCCTATCATTTAAAAGGAACATTCTAGTCTACATTCTGAAGCTGGAGCCCCAGTCCTCCTTTGTCCTGCTTACACAGCTGGCTCACTATAAGAACTCTGATGTACCAAGGGGCCATATACAGATATTTAGTTGTTTCATATTGTTATTAATTTTCTAACGTAACTATCAGTTTAGTTTTCAGATCTCAAAGAGCTTTACTGAATAAATGCAGAAAAGTCAAAAAGATTAATTATTGGTATAAACTTGGACATAACTAAGTTTGACATCGATGTACCATTGCAATCCTGTTCTCGCAATCAAATGATTCCTATCTAGGAACATTACCACATTATTACTTAACCCACAATTGTAATAGTCAGAGGTAGGGAGATATCACAGCAACCATTCTACTGCTGCGAAGTTAAATGGTTGTTATGTGGCAATTGATCTGCTCCATGGTGTCAAAATATTTTGCGTACTCTAGCGCCCACTGTGGCACCGACATCTCAATGGCAGGGAAACTGGTGTTCGTGGCATGCTCCACCCCTCCAACAGCCCTGCAGCATCTGCCCATCTCCTGCTTCCTGCTCCTGGGGCCTGCACACACCGCACAAGTTTCCTGGAAGAGTGCTAAGGTTTTGGGTGTGACACGCCCATAAGTATTAAATGGCCAACACGCCCTACCCTTAAGGATGAGAAGGAGGGTATTTAAGGCATCTTCCCCATATGAGAAGTGCCTGAACATTGTGGACTATTTCTAGAGACATACTGCTAATTGTCAGGTCTTCGTTACCCTTGCTGTTCCCTTTTCCTTTGCCCTGCCTAACCTGTGTCTGTTTCCTAATTCTGCTACATTTGCAAGTACCTGTCTGTACCAGTCTTGCTGCTGTACAATCAGTGCCAGCCTGAACCAGCCTTGCTGTCAAGCTTTCTGTGTCAGCCTGAGCTAGATCAGTTGCCATATCAGCTAGAGAAGCTGAACCAGTCCTGCTGCCATGCTCACTGCACCTATGCTCCCAATCGTTTGGCTGCACCCACCTACCCAGAGACTTTAGCAGTCAGCATCCAGGCGTCCATTCTGCATCTAACTAGAGACTGTCCATGACAAGGTAGTCGCTTAGGTACACTTCTCTGAGCTGAGATTGGTGCCTTGGCCCAGTGGGTCCACTCCCCCCTGCTCGCCCCTGTGAGTGTTACAGGTACTTTGTGTTAGAAAATGTATAATTCATTATATGTGCATACATTGAGGACTGATTACTGTGCATTGTGCTTTGTACTTGCTGGTATCTACTGGCCGATGTATGCATAGGAAAGTTAAGGGTTCAATCACCTCTTATTGACTACCATAGAAAAAGCTTGGAGGAGCTCAGGGCTGATATTTCCTGTAAGACTACCGATTTTCAGTATCTGTGTGAATCCAGATAAAAATAGATGCATCCACATCCATTTTTGGCCCCATTAGGGGGAACCGTACAGAACTGGATGAATCACGGGATTAATTAGAATGTGGCTCTATGGAACTCAGATCCGTCAGAGTCCAGCAAGATCCGGCCGCTGGTTCCAGGTTTTTGGATTGAGCATGCCCAGAAACCAGTTTTGAATGACACGTCTGCTAGGGGGAGTATCATTTTCCACCGGTTCCAGCTAAAAAAGGTACAACCTTATGCAATGGGATGCTCACGTATCGGTATTATCACTGATCCGTGAGACAGATCAGTGATAATACGAGTGAGGGTGCATCCAGTTGCATCATGTTTTACAATTGCAGGGGAATCCGGGGGAGATGCAGGTTTTACCTACATTCCCCCGGATTCCAAAAAACCATAGTGTGAAACCAGCCTAATCTGGTAAAAATCAGTGCAGTGCAGTCATGTTCAGGGAGAGGAAGCAAGCACTTCTACTCCCAGAATCTACTTTCAGTTCATGCTGATTACTGATATGACATCTTGCTTCACATAGCTGCTTCCAGGAGTCACGTTTTCTATAGTCAACAGAGATAAGCCTTGACAAGGGTTTTAGTGTTTTCATATGCCTTCACCAGAAACCAGTGCTACATGATTACCATGCCACAAACTGTGTCTACCTTATCAATAGCAATCGGGAATAGTAGCAACGAAAACCGTGATTAACTCCAAAATACTAGTTTGTCAAAATGGGGAGTCAACCCATGGATCCCCTGACTTTCATAAAGCATTATATGGTCTGCACCTTCCTATAATAATTCATTAAATGGCAAGTGAAGTGAACTGAATTCCAACCAACCTAAGCGGCCTGAAACCTGCGCACAATACTCAGGGAGACGAACCTCCTGTAACGTGGTATTTCCCTCAGTAATGAAGTGCTATATACAAGTTCACACATCTATCTAGTTTCTTCCATTCACACTGACTTCACAGGAACTGCAACATCTGCACCCAGACATCACCTCCATAGGAGTGCCCCCTAGAGTCACATACTGTCTCCTAAAGTGCCACCTCCCGTTGTTGGCAAATTTTGTTGATACCAGTAAAGTGTTTAGTAGTCCAGGAGCCCATCTAAGCTACCATAACACTGCCATCTGCTGCCAGTGACAATACATGTCCCAGTTGGCGACTTTGCAACATCTGATGCCTCCCCTGTGGCTCACCACAGTAATATTTTTCTTCAGTCTCACATTTAAAGGGTTTGTCCAGCATTAAAAAAAAAATGGCTGCTTATTTCCAAAGCAGATTTACACTTGTCTGCACATAATATTGCAATTCTTAAACCACTGAAGTAAATGCAGTTGCTTTACAACACCACACAGCCTCTGGACAGGTTTGATACTGTTTTTAGAATAAAGAACACATGTTTTTCTAATCCAACACTTTAAAAGGAAAGTCCCCTCCAGTACAATCACAGTTTAATCAATTCAGAACCCCAAGTAAAATAAAAACAATGCATACTCCCTCCGACAGTGGTAGTGTTCCAGCAATACCAGAGCTACTATTTCCAGAGAGCAAAGTGACATTGTTGGGTCACAAGTCTGCTGCTCTAGTGCGGGCTCATGACGGTCCCTGTAGACGAAGTCTGCATTTCTTGGTCCCCAGTAAGTTACATGAAAGAGGGGGTCCGGGTTGGGTGTATGGACTTCCTCTACGGAGGCAATATGCAGTCACATAACTAGAGTATGATGGCCGCCATGCAAAATGTAGACCTGGGCCCTTCTGTATGTTTCTCAGATGTATGGGTACTTGTTGCATTCTAATCCTATAAAGCCATATGAGTTGCCCTCCCTCTCCCTTCATTATTTAGTTTTTTTCCCCCATATTGTACTAATGACCCCATGCTGAGCCCCTTCCTGGTAAAGCTATACCTCATCCTGGGAAATATGTCACCCTTCCTGATATATATGTCCACCATCGTGATATATATGTTCCAATCCTAGACCCATCCTGGTATTTATGTCCCCCATCCTGGTAAATATGTTTTTCATCCTAAGAACAATCCTAGTATATCTGTCCCCCATCCAGGAATATTTATCTCTATTCCAGACCCATCCTGATATATATAACGACATCCTGGTATATACAATCATTACATTAATTTCACACAAAGCTCCATAAATGGGCCGGACAAAATTGTTTGCACCCTCAACTTAACATTTGGTTGCATACCCTTTTGAATAAATAACTGCAATTAATACCTTCCTATAACCTTCAATAAGCTTCTTTCTCCTCATAGCTAGAATTTTGGACCACTCTTCTTTTTCAAACTGCCCAAAGTCTATCATATTTGAAGGCATCTTCTCCCAACAGCAATTTTAAGATGTCATCATAGATGTTTAATAAGATGTATATCCGGACTCATTGCTGCCACTTTAGAGTTCTCCATTGCTTTGTTTCCATCCATTTCTGGGGGCTTCTTGAAGTATGTCTGGGGTAATTGACATGCTGGACAACCCATGACCTAGGACACAAACTTAGCTTTCTGACACTGAACATTACATAACAACCCAAAATCCTTTGGCAATCTTCAGATTTCATGATGCCTTGCACACAGTCAAAGTATCCAGTGCCAGAGACAGCAAAACAACCCCAATATATTGTTGAATTTCCACCTTATTTGACTGTAGGTCTTGTGTTCTTTTCTTCGTAAATCTAATTTTGTTTTCAGTAAATAGTAGAATAATGTGCTTTACCAAAAAGCTCTATCTTGGTCTCATCTGTCTGCAAGACGCTTCCCAGAAGGATTTTGGCTTACTCACATATATTTTGGCAAACTGCAGTCTAGCTTTTTTATGTCTCTGTGTCAGCAGTGGGGTCCTCCTGGGTCTCCTCCCATAGCGTTTCATTTCATTAAAATGGTGACGAATAGTTCACCCTGACACTGATGCACCTTAAGCCTTCAGGACAGCTGGAATTTTACTGGCTCTTGATTGAGACTGCTTATTCATCATCCAGGCTATCCTGCATTGCAACCATTTCTCAATTTTTTTCTGCCATCAAAGTCTTAGCTCCAGTACTATGGGTTGTACACTTCTTGAATATCCAAGAACATCCAGATCTTTGGAGATGGACTTGTAACCTTGGGATTGTTGATGTTTTTCAACATTTTTTGTTCTCAGGTCCTCAGAAAGTTCTCTTCTTTTCTTTCTGTTCTCCATGCTTTGTGTGGCACACACAGACACACAATGCAAATGTTGAGTCAATTTCTCTCCTTTTTATCTGGTTTCAGGAGTGATTTTCATATTGCCCACATATGTTACTTGCCACAGGTGAATTTAAACGAGCATTGCATGCTTGAAACAAGATTGTTTACCCACATTTCGGAAAAGTGCCAACAATTTTGCTAGCGCGTTTAGTGTGACGTTATGTCCAACTTTGCCTTTTTTTCTCAGTTTTTTTTGTGTTGTTCCATTACACACAAATGAAAAAATCATATATTATGACAAACCGTGTAATTGCAATAATTGTCTGGTAGAAATATTTCATTTTCTGGAACAATTTCAAGAGTGCTAACACGGCCATAACTGTATGTCCCGATCATAGTACATATGTCCTCATCTTGGACCCATCCTGGTATACATGTCCCTCATCCTGGTATATATATGTCTCTCATCCTAGGCCCCATCCTGATAAATATGTCAAAATATGTCACCCATCCTGCTATATATGTCCCAATGCTGATATACAGTGAAGGAAATAATTATTTGATCCCTTGCTGATTTTGTAAGTTTGCCCACTGACAAAGACTTGAACAGTCTATAATGTTAAGGGTAGGTTAATTTTAACAGTGAGAAATAGAATATCAAAAATAAAATCCAGAAAATCTCACATTGTCTAAATTATATAAATGTATTTCCATTTTGCAGAGAGAAATAAGTATTTGATCCCTCTAGCAAACAAGACGTAATACTTGGTGGCAAAACCCTTGTTAGCAAGCACAGCAGTCAGACTTTTTTTGTAGTTGATGATGAGGTTTGCACACATTTCAGGAGGAATTTTGGTCCACTCCTCTTTGCAGATCATCTCTAAATCATTAAGATTTTGAGACTGTCACCAGGCAACTCAGAGCCTCAGCTCCCTCTATACATTTTCTATCGGATTAAGGTGTAGAGACGGGCTAGGGCATTTTATGACCTTAATGTGCTTCTTTTTGAGCCATTACTTTGTTGCCTTGGCTCTATCTTGCCTTGGCTCTCACTGTTAAAATTAAATTACCCTTAAAATTATAGTATTTTACTCCATCCTGGAATATATGTCTCCATTCTAGACCCCATCCTGGTAAATATGTCCCCATTTTGGTATACATGTCTCCCATCCTGATATATATATCCCCATTCAGGTATATATGTCACCCATCTGGGGCCGTTCCTAGTATATATGTCTCCCACCTTGACCCCATTTCTGCAAATATGTCCCCATATTGGTATATGTGTCCCCATCCTGGTATGTATGCTCCCATCGTGGTATATATGTGTCAGATCCTAAGCCCCGTCTCTGTAAATATGCCCCCATCCTGGTAAATATGTCAACAATCATGGTATGTATGTCTCCCTTCCTAGGCCCCTCCTGGTAAATATGTCACCTATCCTAGTATATATGTCTACATCCTGATATATATGTTCCCATCTTAGGCTTATTCTGGGATATATGTCCCCCATCCTGGTATACAAGTCTCCATCCTAGGCCCCTTCTGGTATATATTTACCCATTGTGTTGTATATGTCTCCCATCATGGTATATATGTCCTCCATCCTGATATGTATCTCTCCAATCCCTGGGTAGCACAGGGGCTTAGTGGATAGCACTGCAGTCTTGCAGCGCTGGGGTTCTGGGTTCAAATCCCACCAAGACAACATCGGCAAAATCATCTGTTTTCCTCATGTTTGCGCCGGTTTCGTCTGAGTACTCTGGTTTCCTCCTACACTCAAAAGACATAGTGATAGGGAATTTAGATTTTGAGCCCAAGTGGGGACTGTAAAGCGCTGTGGATCAATTTGGTGCTATATAAGAAATACATAATAAATAAAAGTAATAATAGGCCGCATCTTAGAATATATGTCTCTATCCTGGTATACTTTCTCATCTCGGGGCCCTTCCTGTTGCTTATGTTATTATCCTGTGTGTCGTCCTGTTATACATAGTCCCTATTCTGTCTCTAAAATATAAAAAAAAAATAATTCTACTCACCTACCCTGGCTCCAACGACACATAGCGTCCTTTTGTCATGTGCTCATAGTCACTGTTGGCTACTTTTTGGCCGGCAGTGAGTATTTCAGCGCAGGGACCCAATGGGTGTCTGTACTGAAATTCATTTCAGCTGGATGGACATTCTCGGACGCACATCCAACTGAAAAAGACACTGGGGTTGGCGGGCCCCCTTAAACCCAAGGCCTGGTCGCAGTCATTATCTCTGAGACCTTGATCGTTACAACCCTGGGGATATGCCTTGATGCTGAAGGCTCCGGCTGGCTAGGATCAGATATTGCACAGTTAATCGAAGGAGACAACCAGTTCTTCAAAAACTTTACTTTGGCTGGACTTAGCTTTAAGCTTTCTGACATTAAAGGAACGTCCGTCCTGAGCACTCTCTTTGTATCACGTCGTGTTACGTCCTGGCATATTACCTTTACAAGTTTTCATCTCTGGGCCATCCTGTTAGATATCCTCTCTCAGGATCTGTCTCCATTCAGTTCTCTACTTACTTGATCAGTACTCTGACCCATTCCCACCAGCTCACTCTGTCCTTCAGTTACCCTCTGTAGGATTTTGCTATTCTATCATCGCTCCAGAAACAGCCACGTCATGCAGCACTTCAGAATGGGGTCTCTAGGCTAACATCCCTTTTCCTTAATACTTCATCTGTTCTCTGGCATCACACAGCACTGGGCAGGCACTTCTAGCTGGAGGCTCACACTTTCAGGAGTAACACTACCTCTGATAGGTGTAACCTCTGGGGGGCTGGATGTATCCTCGCACCCTTTCATGTCTTCCACACCCATGATGCACAGAATCTCCTTCTCTTACTGCACCATTAAAGGGATCCTGTCACCCCAAAACACCTCCTGCGGGACTTGAAGCTAACAGCGGTGCGGGTGTAAACACGTCACCCTGCGCCGGAAATGACGCGAATCGCATCATACAGCCCCCACACTGAAGCCCGGACGCAATGGGAGAGTGGGGAGGCGCGCAGGGAGGCAGCAATTTGAATCTATGATGAAGATCATGCCTATTCAGGCGTGATATGATGAAGAGGGGCAGCCTGGCTGAGTGACTATGAATACCATAGTCACTCATTATCATCACTAATGAGGTACTTTTATAACGTTTAGATTCAGTTTGACTATATGCATTTAGGAGCTAAAAGGAGTGTAGGGTAAGTGTTAATATGCTCTAGGGACAGCTTTTAATAGCTTAGGAGGTGTTTTGGGGGTGACAGGATCCCTTTAACCACCATCTTACAGTTTGAACTCAGCATTATTTGAGTCTGTGTAATGGTCGCTATCTTCTATGTCACTTGAGCTTTTCTCGCATTATTTTGATCTTCTGGCAGCAAGTCTAGATCCTGCCAACTCTGCCAAGTGTAGAATGGCGTAGGGCGGTAACAGTGGGCAAAGTCTGTTTTTCTTGCAACCCGACACACTACATGAAAGAAGGGGTCCTGGATGGATGTATGGACGTCCGCTACAGAAGTGATACACTATTGCAGACCACATGATGCTGCTGGCTTACGCTGGCCAGGACCAGATTTTGCACAGTTCATCCAGGGAGATCACCAGTTCTTTAGAAACAGTAATTTATTCAAAACAGTTTGATTGCAACTATGTAAATTAGATAGTGGACACATATCTTCTGGTACGTTTCATTAACAAAGGGTATATCTATACACAGTCTTTTTACTTTTTTCACTTCTTGCTCCAGGATTATCGAGTTTAACTTGTTTCACCACTTTCCCAGCCTAACTCCACAGTACAATCTGAGAAGGTCGTTTTCTCCTTTTGCAGTTCAGAATCTTATTTTGCTCTTAAAGAGAATTTGTTGCAATATGGGTGGACTAAGTTTCAAACTTTATGACAATCAGGGAACGTACTCTTGGGGAACTAATTTTCTTTGATATTTTGTTCCATTCTGGACTGTTACCTTTACAAATTATGAAGTCTGGGCTGTCCTGATAGGCATCCTCTCTTACAACCCTTCTCTACCCAGTCCCTTAGTTACTCAGTAAGTACTGCCATCCATCTTCTCTGTGTTTTATTTTCAGTAAAGGAATGTGTGTTTATTAACTAGTCACTTACTGGATTGGTAATGGACGGGTATCAGAAGATGCTTGATATTACCAATCATCAGCTGTCATTAACCCTTTTGTTACCCAGTTTGCCAACAGCACCAAGATAACTCAAAAAGTCAGAGTACAGTGCCAGAAAAAGGGCGCTTCTAATGAATGCGTGCATTTCTGGAGTGGTTGTGGGCTGCAATTTGCAGTGGGAGGGGAGGCCAGAACGCTTAAGCCTCCCCTAGCTGTCTAGTTGTACCTGGCTGGCAACCAAAAATATGGTGAACCCCCACATGCTTTTTTAAATCATTTCTTATTTAAGAAACAATTACGTGGGGCTTTGCCATACTTTTGGTTGCCATCCAGGTACAACTAGACAGCTACGGGCTGAAATCCTTAGCGTGGGGAGGACAAAGCATTCTGTCCCCACTCTGCAAATTGCACCCTGCAGCCTCCTTAGAAAATGGCGCATTCATGAGAAGTACCATTTTCTGGTACTGTACCCTGACTTTTCCAGTTCCCTTGTGCCACTGGCAAACTGGGTAATAAAGGAGTTAATGACAGCTGATGATTGACAGCTTGTCATTAAGCCCTATATTGGTAATGTCTAGCATCTTCTGATACCTGCCCATTACAAATCCAGTAAGAGAATAGTAAATAAACACACACACACACACACACACACATACTCGTTTAAGTGCTTTAGGGGGACACCTGACTGGAACATGTATTGTGGGGACTACCATTCCCTGCAGTGATATTAACAAGGCAATCACATAGTAATATTTAAGTGCAATGTGTAACCACAGTTATCACTTGAGCTAATAAATATTGCTTAAAATAAGGAACCTGATTTTTACTATCCTTGTGAGGACCGTTTCATGAACAATGACCATCTGGGGACATCTGTAAATACACACATCTCAGGGTTTTAACCACCTGGGGACTTAGATATTTTTCTGCTGTTAGGTCACTAACAATGGAGGTCTATAGGAGAAATTACATTTAAGGCTCACCCACACAAGCGTATTTGCCCGTCTGTGCAGTGTCCGCAAATAGGGACCAAAGCTTTGGTCTCTAATTGCGGACACTGCACAGACGGGCAAATACATTCGTATGGGAGAGTCCTAACTTGTTGAAAAAAAAAATCACCACACCAAGACCATGCTGTTTTTTTAAACAAACTGCCAATTACCCAAGAAATACAAAGTGAGAAAATGCTCCATCTACAATGCTTTTCATTTTGTGGTTATTATACTTTCCCTGTTCAGTTCTAGCCAATCTGTCAGCAGCATTTTTCTGCGAAAAAAAACAGGTATAAACATTTAATGATCTGTTTGAGAACAAAAAATGTTTGATTTGCCCATAATAACCAATCACAGCTTTGGTATCAACCTCTGATTAGTTGCTATAGGTGATTAAGACAGAGTGATAAGTACAGGCCAATGGATCTTTATAGAAAATGGTGCGTGTAACACCAGCCTTACCAATTTTACCATTGATGTTGCATTCAGGCCCTTAAAGTTCATGTATTATTTCCTTCCTGCAAAATGACCTAACTCTACATTAAAGGGGTATTCTGGGAAATACATCTACAGGTTGTCACAGGGCAGCAGCATCTGTGACACCTGAGTGACCCCACTCACAGGAGCTGCAGCAGCTCAAATCTGCCAGGACGTTGTACAACGTCCTGTGTCGGGAACGGGCAGAAACACAGGACGTTGTACAACGTCCTATGTCGGGAAGGGGTTAAATCACTAGTGGGACACTTCACAAGCATTATTATTATTATTATTATTATTATTATTATTATTATTAGCTGTACTACCTGGCTTCTCCTGGGGGGTTAATAAATAACTGCTGTTAGCTATAACAAAATAGAATTTGAATATGTCATATTAATGACCTGTAGGAAAATAGAAGCTGAGCTATGATTGGTTGCTTTAGGCAGCCTTAATAAATCTCCAGCCAACAGTAAACCCTCCCCCCGGCCGGTCAGTATATGTTACCTCACACATACACTTAAAAGACAGCTCATGTGACTGACATCTGCCTTAATTCCCTATATGGCACATGAGTTGCACATTGGCTGTTTTTAATCAGATGTTTATTTTTGGAAATTAAAGATACCAGACGTATGAGGCGAGTTGTGTGAGGTGATTTGTGCACATCTGTGTCTGCCTGTGTGGTGTGTGTGTCCCTGTGGGGTGAGTGCATGTGTCCCTATAGGGTGTGTATGTGTGTGTGTCCCTGTGGGGGGTGTTGTCTGTGTGGTGTGTGTCTGTGTTGTGTGTGTCTCTTTGTGGTGTGTGAGTTTGTGTTCGGGTGCGTGATGAGTATCCAATGTTGGAGCTCCACCTTAGCTGTTACTCTTTGTGTGCATGTGGCGTGTATACATGTCCCCGTGCGTGGTGAATATTCCATGTCGGGGCCCCACATTAGTGACTATATGCTGTTAGTCTTTGGCACTGTCATAAAGCCCCTCTCATTCACAACTGTCAACTATCACTTTCTCTCCATTATGTAGATAGGGACAAAATTGTTTGGTGAATTGGAACGCGCAGGGTTAAAATTTCACCTCACAGCATAGCCTATGATGCTCTCGAGATCCAGACGTGTGACTGTGCAAAATTTTGTGGCTGTAGTTGCGACGGTGTAGATGCCAATCCCGGACCTACACACACACATACACACATTCAGCTTTATATATTAGATATGGTACATTTGCTTCTCTTGTAGTTTTGCTGCTTATTAATCAGATTTCTATTTTTGAAGGATAACACCAGACTTGTGTGTGTTTTAGGGTGATTATGTGGCAAGTTTAGTGTATGTGTGGTGAAATGTGTGCTGAGGGTGGTATATGTGTTCAAGCACGTGGTAGTGTGTGGCACAATTTGTGTGTGTGTTCATATCCCCGTGTGTGGTAAGTATCCTATGTCAGGGCCCCACCTTAGCAACTGTACGGTATATACTCTTTGGCGCTATCGCTCTCATTCTTTAAGTCCCCCTTGTTCACATCTGGCAGCTGTCAATTTGCCTCCAACACTTTTCCTATCACTTTATCCCCATTATGTAGATAGGGGCGAAATTGTTTGGAACGCGCAGGGTTAAAATTTTGCCTCACAACATAGCCTATGACGCTCTCTGGGACCAGACGGGTGACTGTGCAAAATTTTGTCGCTGTAGTTGCGACGGTGTAGATGCCAATCCCGGATAAACACATAGACACACACACACATTCAGCTTTATATATTAGACTAGTGAAGTATGGAGGTCTGATTCTGGCACCCCTATTATCCCCCAATTGATTGTATGCATTTTACTTATGTGAGACACTGCATTTGTTGTAATCTGTTGTAACTTGTGTGCTCTGAAGATTTTTTATGATTTTATGTCCTTCATGTGCTTTTGATGTTTTCTGTACCCTGCTTTACCACTGCACCTAGCTCTTGTTTTTGTGCCATAAAAAAGGATAAATTAAAACCTGTAGATTTATTACGACACACAGACCCAGGGATCTCTACCTTCACCATTATACCCCTGTACAGGGAGGGATAGAGACTAACCATAGGCCCAGGGATCTCTACCTTCACCATTATACCCCTGTACAGGGATAGAGACTTATCATAGGCCCAGGGATCTCTACCTTTACCAATTATACCCCTGTACAGGGATAGAGACTTACCATAGGCCCAGGGATCTAGATCTACCTTCACCATTATACCCCTTGTACAGGGATAGAGACTCACCGCAAGGTCAGGGATCTCTACCTTCACCATTATACCCATGTACAGGGATAGAGGCTTGCCGCAGGCCCAGGGTTGTAACTACAGAGTAGCTGCTGGCCGGAGGAGTGAGCTGGATGCTGGATGGTTGATTTATCCCTATCTAAATTCAATATAGCAAAAGAGGGCAAGAGTATTTATCTGCCTTGTATAAAATGGAGGCAACACAGGTGCAAAATACTGATGAGACGATCATGGAGGGGCGATGGCTCAGTATAAATATTGCACATGGATAAGGCTTGTATCCTGGTCACACATATGTAGGCTTACAGCCTATTAATGACACCCATACTATTAGATCAGGATGTTGCCCAACATTATGAATGCCCCCCATCGGGACAGGTGCCCTAGATAACAAGGCCAATATAGATGAGAAATGTAGAAAGTCAGTAACCAATCCAGTATAAAAAGATGAATTCCTTTATTAAAATAATCACATGGATGTTAAAAGCATCTTGTCAGGCAAAGGCTGAATCCAGCATAGCATGCAAAACTATATATGATAAATATGAGGTATTGGTCGATATTTTGGCCAAAATATGCAAGAGTTCAAGTCCCTGTACCAAAATTTAAATCCAAGCCACAAAAGAGGGAACTCAAATTCCCCAAAAATTCTCAAGTCAATATAGAACAAAACACATAACAAGCAAAAATATAACACATTTATGTGGCATTGGTCAATGTTTTGGCCAAAATACACAAAGCTCGCAACCCGCGTCAAGGGTCCTCATAGTCTTGCGAGTCCCTAACCTAAAATTAAAAGCAAAGTCACAGCAGAAAAAGGAGTTAAATTTCCTCCAAAGTTTATAGAAAAAAGGACAAGATATTTTTCTGTGACTTTGCTTTTAATTTATCCCCATTTAACTAAAGCTTATTTTCCCCTTTGTGATTTAGTCTAAGGCTGTCAGCTCAAAAAATCTTCCTGGGGCAGACATGCTGATCCCAGAGAAGCCCTGGCCGACAACCTTAAACCTCAATACAGGGACAGTTTCATAGTTTTAAGGCTGAAAGACACAAACAAGTCCAACAAGTTCAACCTAAAAGCTAAAGTGTTGATCCAGAGGAAGGCAAAACCCCCTATGGGCCCCAGTTTGTCCATTTTAGGGGGAAAATTCCTTCCCGACTCCACTTATGGCAATCAGACTAGTTCCCTGGATCAACGTCCCAGGTATGAGGTCTTCCTCTACATTCTACTACAATTCAGGAACGCGTATAGCAAAATCATTCCTTGCTCAAAACCTTTGTGGTCATTGGGTCGCCCTCGCTCTTGATTTTGCTTCACCATTGTTTAGAATGTAGAGGCAGACCTCATACGCAATTCGTCATCTACCTTCTACAGCAAGAAAATACATACATACATACAAAAACCTCAAAACACAAATGCATATTACAAGAAAATACATGATTACATATATACATAAACCTCAAAACACAAATGCATATTACAAGAAAATACATGCATACATATATACATAAACCTCAAAACACAAATGCATATTACAAGAAAATACATGCATACATATATACATAAACCTCAAAACACAAATGCATATTACAAGAAAATACATACATACATATATACATAAACCTCAAAACACAAATGCATATTACAAGAAAATACATACATACATATATACATAAACCTCAAAACACAAATGCATATTACAAGAAAATACATACATACATATATACAGAAACCTCAAAAACAAATGCATATTACAAGAAAATACATGCATACATATATCATAAACCTCAAAACACAAATGCTTTATTACAAGAAAATACATGCATACATATATACATAAACCTCAAAACACAAATGCATATTACTTATATAAACCTTCTCAAAACACACATGCATGTTAGGCCCACGTCACACACACAGATATTTGTGCAGATATTGTTCGCAGATCTCTGGTTGCAGTGAAATCATGGACACATTGTTCCATTTTGTGGCTGTATATAAATGGATTAATGTGTCCATAATTTCACTGCAACCAGAAATCTGCGAACAACATCTGCACAAATATCTGTGTGTGTGACGTGGGCCTTACTTACATATACCTTTACCTTAAAACAAAGTACATGTTAACTAATTATATAAACCTGCTAAAAAAAAGTGCATGTTAATAACAATACAATTATAAGGTGCCCATGACACTCATAAGAGCATCAGAGGCGTCTCATGACACTCCTGAGGAGTATCAGAGAAAGTCAGGGGCTCCACAGTGTGAAGACCATGACTCTTCTTTCTTCCTGGTGCTCCATCTTCTTCCTTGTAGAGTGCAGACTGACAAATGGCTGTGCAGCTGCCAGGTCGGTGTTTTATACCCGCTGATCACTGTGTCATCACAAAGCGATGACATGGCAAGTGGGCGGGGCTCCTTTATTTACTCATCGGCTGAACATTATATACTACATCTTAAACTTTTTTCACTTCTCATCTGGGCTGTGGTCGGCTGATGTCATCAACCTGTGATGTCATAACAAGAACAGACACGAACATTCCATCTCATCATCATCTGAACCAGCAATGAAAACAAGAAGAGCTTCAGATGTTGGGACTCAGTTTTCAGACTTAGTTTTATAAAATACTATAAATCAGTCGAAACAAATACATAATAGTGCGTGAGATGCAATAGATGCGCTACCTATGTTTGGAAGCGCACAGACATATAGGAAAATAAACAAATTTTATTCATATTCAAAACAGAACAAATAATTACAAAAAATAGGAGAAAATAGGTGAATTAAAAACAAAGATGGTACAATACTGGCACATATAGCACATGGATGTAATGTGTATAGTAAACACACTCAAAAGGTACCAAGATAAGGTAAATGTTGGGCCCAAAAATATGATCAAATAATACCACCCCTAAAATTCATACTCCAACTAAATAGATATTTGAATGATGTGACGGAGTGCCATGACATGTTGGATATATATATATATATATGTGTTAAATACAAATAAATAAACTCTTGACTCTACAGCTAATAGACCGTGAGCCCTCGTGGACAGGGTCCCTGCCCCTCCTGTACCTGTACGTCCTGATCGCCTAGATTTAGTGTACTTGTTCTTGTCTCCCTCATCCTCATGTAAAGCGCCATGGAACCCAATGGCGCTATATAAATAAATAATAATAATAATAATAATAATAATAGGTACATAAAGGGCAAAGCAGTGCGATACATGTCATATATATAAACTACAATATATATATATATATGTGTGTATATATATATATATATAATTTTTTTTTGAGCAGCATATATAAATCTATATATAGTAGCTGTACTACCCGGCTACGCCCGGGTTAATAAATAACTGATGTTAGCTATAACAAAATAGAATTTGAATATGTCATATTAATGACCTGTAGGAAAATAGAAGCTGAGCTGTGATTGATTGCTATAGGCAGCCTAATAAATCTCCAGCCAACAGTAATCTCTCCCCCTGGCCGGGCAGTATATGTTACCTCACACATACACATAATAGACAGCTCATGTGACTGACATCTGCCTTAATTCCCTATATGGCACATGTGTTGCACAATGGCTGTTTTTAATCAGATGTTTATTTTTGGAAATTAAAGATACCAGATGTATGAGGCGAGTTGTGTGAGGCGATTTGTGCACATCTGTGTCTGTCTGTGTGGTGTGGGTGTCCCTGGGGTGTGTGTGGGTGTCCCATTGGTGTGCGTGTGTCCCTGTGGGGGGGTCCCTGTGGTGTGTGTCCTTGTGGAGGGAGGGGTCTCTGTGGTGTGTGTCCATCCCTATGGGGTCTGTTTGTTCCTGTGGGGTGTGTGTGTGTCTATGTCCCCGTAGGGTGTGTATGTGTGTATGTCCCTGTGAGATGAGTGCATGTGTCCCTATAGGGTGTGTGTATGTGTGTGTATCCCTGTGGGGGAGGGGTGTCTGTGTTGTGTGTGTCTCTTTGTGGTGTGTGTGTTTGTGTGTTCGGGTGCGTGGTGAGTATCCAATGTTGGGGCTCCACCTTAGCTGTTACTCTTTGTGTGCATGTGGTGTGTATACATGTCCCCGTGCATGGTGAATATCCCATGTCAGGGCCCCACCTTAGTGCTGTTAGTCTTTGGTGCTGTCATTAAGCCCCTCTCATTCACAACTGTCAACTGGTAACTGTCACTTTCTCTCCATTATGCAGATGGGGCCAAAATTGGTGAACTGGAACGCGTGGGGTTAAAATTTCGCCTCACAACAAAGCCTATGACGCTCTCGGGGTCCAGACGTGTGACTGTGCAAAATTTTGTGGCTATAGTTGCGACGGTGTAGATGCCAATCCCAGACACACACACACACACACACATATACACACACACACACACACACACAGACAATTCCTTTATTAGAAATAAAACAGAGAAAAAGATCCTTTAAAAAAAAATAAAATTCACTGACAAGCCTTATTCTCTATTTATTAATCCCATCACATACCCTAAAACGATATCCCAACACGAGGTCCCACATTGCAATCTAAACTCTACTGCATTGGATGCTAGTGTAGAAGGATCCTCCTACCATTACTGCCTATGAACATAGACTCAGAGAGATGAGAGCTGTTGTTGGGTGAGCACAGGATACATAGCAGTTGCCATGGTATCAGAGATGTATACTGAGATGAGTCAGTGAGGTCACCCAAGGACACAGTTCAGCTAACCATGGTGTTAGGTTCCCTGGCTCCGCTCCCCAGCTCACCTCTCCTGGGCCTACATCCTCTGCTCCTGTACTGATCGGGCATCCGGCATCAAGGCGTGCTGTGTCTTGGAGCCATCGCCGGGTCCCTTTCCTGTCTGCTGACCACCAGGCTCACACATCAGCACAGTCATGAATCTAATCAGCGGTGCCCTAGGCGCAGCCACGCTCCTCCCCTGTGAATCTAGGGGCCGTCACAGCTCAACCTGACACTCCCCTTGACCAATAGCTGTCCATCCTCTGGTATATCAGATAACCTCTACTGCTGGGAGGTGCCTGATTATTGAGTTAGTACGCTTCTGCTTCTCTGGCTGTTAGTCAGGCCTTCCTTGTGCTCTCCTCTGGAAGAACCCGTCCCAGCTCTCCTGTAGCCGGGCTCTGGTGCCTCCTTCCCTGTTTGGCCTTACCGTAGTATAGGCTAACCCTACGAGCCGCCCCCCTGGTACTAGCAGATGTGGTATTTAGACCCCCTGGGCTTGCTCCTGACAATCCCTGTATAGGGGTTGGCTAAACTAGTTACCGGTTAGTTCACTGAATATGTAAGAAGGTTAATGAACAGCACTGGAAGCAAGCAGTAGGAGAGCAGGAGACTGGTAAGCTCAATCTAGCTATGCTATCATCTATCTATCTATCTATCTATCTATCTATCTATCTATCTATCTATCTATCTATCTGTCTATCTGTCCGTATATCTGTTATATAACAAAATTATTGCAGCAGCACACTGTTGGTGCCAATAACATGCAAACAATGATGTTTTTAAGTGATGATAATAGATGTTTTTTTGAGAAAAAATTAAAATTAAAAAGTTTTTTTCAAAAAAACTCAGATGGAATATTTTTGGGGAAACATACTTATCTTGTAATAAGGTTCTTAGCACATGTATTGGCCAATAGATGCCTGCCCATGAACCGCTTCAAAGTGGCCTTAAATCTGATGGGTTCCTGACTACTCTAAAACCTCTCTCGTACCATTGAGGTCTCCATCAAGTGGGCAGCAGCAGGATACATAGAACATCAGGTGGCCCCATTGGCTTGATAGGGAGGAAGGAGTGCAGATTCCAGCCACGGAGCCAGTCAAATCCACACACATTATAAGAAAAAAAAATAACAGACATCTCTTCCTTTAAAGGGAACCTGTCAGCTAGTTTATGCCCCTCCAGCTGTCACTGTCTGTAGCTGCAGCTTTATAATACCAGTGTAATCATCCCTGTCTGAGCTCATAGTGTAATGTGAAAGGTGAAAGAAAAGCATTTATACACTTACATTTCAGTCCCCACCTTAGAGGACGGGGACTGTCTGGCAGGATAATAGTTAACTCACTTTTAACTTTGATAGCTAAAGGACCCGTGTGATGTAACGTTCATGTGACCATAGTGGGCGGAGCTAAGCCAGCAAACGTATTATGTTCTATGAGAACTTAGCTCCGCCTATTGTAGTCACATGGTTGTGACATCACATCAGGTCTCCCAACATGTTCTAGCACAAGGCTGAAATGTTAACTATTAACCTGCCAAACAGTCCCCGTCCTCCAAGCTGGGCACTGACTGCCTCATTACATAAGGAAATATAAGTGTATAAATGCTTTTTTTTCACCTTTCACATTACAGTATGAGCTCAGACAGGGATGTTTAGAATAGTATTATGAAGCTGCAGCTACAGACAGTGATAGCTGGGAGGGCATAAACTAGCTGACAGGTTCCCTTTAAGCTTTTCAGCACAGGTGCAAATCTATAGAACTGAATCATATATAACAAAATTATAACTGCACCCTGTTGGTGCCAATAACATGTAAACAATGATGTTTTTAAGTGATGATAACAGATTTTTTGGGGAAAAAAACTAAAAACTAAAATGATTTTTCAAAAAACCTGCTGCTTGCCATTTAACAGAGACCAGAAGGGTATGAGAGAGATTTTTAGAGTGGTCAAGGAGCCATCAGATTTAAGGTCACCTTGCCATGGTTAATGGGCAGGAATCTATTGACCAATACATATTCTAAGAAGAACCTTATTACAAGATAACTATATTTCCCCCCAAAATTTTTTTTTAAAACTTTTTAGTTTTTCTAAAAAAAAAATCATCTATTATCATCACTTAAAAACATCATTGTTTGCATGTTATTGTTATTTCTTTCTTATCCGTATATCTGTCTATTTATTCTAACTTTTAACAGCACAGTAAAGATCAT
The DNA here is from genome assembly GCA_033576535.1 of Allobates femoralis. Lineage (NCBI taxonomy): Eukaryota > Metazoa > Chordata > Amphibia > Anura > Aromobatidae > Allobates > Allobates femoralis. Next base: position 127,083,554 of record JARQOC010000002.1, on the reverse strand, counting down.
GTTAAAAATGCATGTCATACGCTTGTCATACCTATGACATGGGCAGGGGCGTAACTACAATAGGTGCAGGGTTGCGATCGCACCCGGGCCCTGCAGCCTAGGGGGGCCCCAAAAGTCCCTTTGGCCCATAGAAAAAGACTAATACTACTAAAGATTTGCAATAATTGGGGGCCCCGTTGGAGCTTTCGCATCGGGGCCCCGAGGCCTGAAGTTACGCCACTGGACATGGGCATGACATACGGATGCTAAGTGCGGGAAAACTGCACACTGGCATGTCATACGCATGACATGTATATGACATATGGGGGTCAAAACGCATAACACTCTCATCACACCCTGCTACTTTTCCCGACGAGATCCACTGTGAGAAAAGACCCGCAGATGTGAGTGCACCCTTAATATGAGGCCAGTCATAGCAATCAATCAGACTGCTATGGGCATGAATAATTTGAAGAGGACCATGACTAAAACATTATGGAGAATCATCTTGATGACTGAAAGAGAAGATCTGTGATGCCTTCACCTAATGTTAACATTTTTTTTTTTTTTATAGTTACCGTATATACTCGCGTATAAGCCGAGTTTTTCAGCCCAAAAATTGGGCTGAAAAGTACCCCCCTCGGCTTATACGCGAGTCAGTGCTGTATACCGATGCATACATCGGTACATACCGATGTATACATCGGTATACAGCAGCCCCCGCATCCCCAGTAATGCAGGGCCCCCCCAGCGTCTCTCCGGTCACCTGTAAAGGAAACTATACTTATCACAGTGCCGCTGTCCGCGCCCACTGTCCGCGCCCGCTCGCAGCTGCCGACCGCGATCCTCCATCTTGCGTCTTCTTCCTGTTTCTGTGCTCGTCGCCGGCAATGACGTCATTCCCTGCGACGAGCACAGGAAACAGGAAGAAGACGCAAGATGGAGGATCGCGGTCGGCAGCTGCGAGCGGATGCGAGCGGGCGCGGACAGCGGCACTGTGATAAGTATAGTTTCCTTTACAGGTGACCGGAGAGACGCTGGGGGGGCCGTGCATTACTGGGGCTGCCTGTATACTACCGCTGGGGCTGCTATATACCTCTGGGGCCCTGTATACTACCACTGGGGCTGTATATACTACCACTGGGGCTGTATATACTGCTGGGGCCCTGTATACTACCCCTGGGGCTGTATATAATACCACTGGAGCTGTATATACTACCACTGGGGCTGTATATACCTCTGGGGCCCTGTATACTACCACTGGGGCTGTATATACCACTGGGGCTGTATATACTGCTGGGGCCCTGTATACTACCACTGGGGCTGTATATACTACCACTGGAGCTGTATATACTACCACTGGGGCTGTATATACCTCTGGGGCCCTGTATACTACCACTGGGGCTGTATAAACCACTGGGGCTGTATATACTGCTGGGGCCCTGTATACTACCACTGGGGCTGTATATACTACCACTGGGGCTGTATATACTACCACTGGGGCTGTATATACCTCTGGGGCCCTGTATACTACCACTGGGGCTGTATAAACCACTGGGGCTGTATATACTGCTGGGGCCCTGTATACTACCACTGGGGCTGTATATACTACCACTGGGGCTGTATATACTACTAGGGCTGCGTCTATACTACCACTGGGGCTGTATATACCACTGGGGCTGTATATACTACTGGGGCTGCGTGTATACTACCACTGGGGCTGCTGTATCTACCTCTGGGACTGGTGTATACCACACTGCTGGGGGCTGTATACTTGTGCTAGGGTCCACCCTCGGCTTATACACGAGTCAATAGATTTTCCCAGGTTTTGGGGGCAAAAGTAGGGGGTCGGCTTATACACGGGTCGGCTTATACACGAGTATATACGGTACTGTAAATACTGTGAATTTTGTTTGAGAACACCAAGTTAGGCTACTTTCACATTTGCATTCCCCTCCGCAGCGTTCTATGGAGGGGAGCCGCAATGTGAGCGCAGCACCGCAAGCCCCTATCTTTATAATGGGAGCGCACGGTGCTGCGCTTGACTGCGCATGACCGTGCGCACCCATTCACTCCCATATGTGATCTGCATGTTGCATTTCTGGTGCGGACGAGAGTGGGTGATTTGTGCGCAGGCATACGCCTGCGCACAGATCACATATGAGAGTGAATGGGTGCACACGGTCATGCGCAATCAAGCGCAGCTCCCATTATAAAGAGAGGGGCTTGCGGTGCTGCGCTCACATTGCGGCTCCCCTCCGCAGAACTCTGCGGAGGGAAACGCAAATTTGAAAGCACCCTAAGTGATACACATTGGATCACTAACAAAACATTGGGGGCGGTTTTCATAAAAAAAAAAAAAATGACATGATAGTTACCCTTTAAAGCAATGTGTAAGAAAAAAATTAACATTTTACTTTTTCCCACAAAACTGTTATTTTAGCCCCAAATTTTGAATTTTCCCAAGGGTAACAAGAGAAAATGGACCATACAATTTGATCTGCAATTTCTCTTGATTACCGTATTTTCCGGTGTATAAGACGACTGGGCGTATAAGACAACCCCCAACTTTTCCACTTAAAATACGGAGTTTGGGATATACTCGCCGTATAAGACTACCCTTCTTCTACGGTATGATTCCCACTATGACCCCCACACAGTATAATGGACCCACATATAGAATAATGACCCCTACATCTCTTCACACTGTATTATGGCCCCCACACAGCCCTAAAATAGCCCTGCATATAGTATAGATGCTCCCTCATACCCCCTTCAAGTATTATCATGCTCCCACAGAGCCCTCCAAGCAGGGGTGAACCTAGCCTCTCTGCTGCCTGAGGCGAACTGCAAAACGGCACCCCCCCCCCCCGCTAGAAAAAAATTTTAATTGATAAAAATAAATCTGGTTCCTACAGATTTATATTTATCCTGTAAAAATGAGCAAAATAGTGGACATTTTAGTTTACTGAAACAGAAAAAAAAGATCTCCACACAAAGATGTCTGCACCATCACACGCACATACAAGAACCACACAGAAGAATCCAGAACAAGGATCATTAATGGCAATGGCAGCTTGGCACAAGCATTTAGACACATAATGACAACTGGCAGAGCCGTGGTCCTGCAGGCAGAACTGATTGCCAACCCCTGGCACACGCCTGCAAAACTCTGGACCGCTGCCTGGCACTGAATATTCAGACAAGCCACCACTGCACTAAGTTGGTAAAATGGCGCTTCTTCTCCATCCAACAGACCACACTTACTCCCGAATTGCTTAGCCAATCACAAGCGTCACACACGGGGCTGTCTTTATGTAATTAATAACAGGGTCCTTCCTATTGGGTTGAGCAAAGGATGTGGGAGCAGGAAGGGGGAAGAGCACCACCGACCAACCGCCGCTCAGGAGAAAGATGGCTGGATGCCTGAATGTACCGAGGGGCAGCAATGGACCTGGTGTGTAAGGGTGGTTTCACATTTGCATTCGGAACGCAAGCGTAACAGAACGCAGCCAAACGCTGCGTTCCTATGTTTAACATGGGAACGATTCCGTTTGGATGCGCATAATTTATACGCCCTCCTCCGCCCTCCAAATGCAACATGTTGCATTTTTTGTGCGTTCACAGGTGCTTGTTTTATCAGCAAGTGCCCGCGAGTGCACAAACAATGCATGGATCTCAATGGATCCGCACTGTCCTCCGCATGGCAGCGCAGGAGAACGCTGCGGATCACATTGAAATTTCGTCAGCGGCGGCTGGGAGGTGCAGGATCTCCGCCACAGATCTCCGCCTCCCGGCCGCCGTCGAGATCACTGATTGGCTGGCCGAGCACCATACTGATGAGAATCTCCTCTGCGTTCACATCAGTATGGCAGCGTTTGCCCTGCGTTTGCATGCCCTGCGCATGCAGACACAAATGCAAATCTGAAACCAGCCTAAGTTATGGCCAATCAGTCCTGCAGCAGAGGGACAATGCATCCTGCATCATAGAAATCATAGGGCCCCATAGCAGAAGTTCTAATTGGGCACCCCCCAACAAAAGCAATATTTGGCTGGGTCACATAGGTACATCTCTCTCAATATGTCAGCCTTTACAAAGTAATTTTCCTCCTACTGAAGCCCCTAGATTCCCCTTTCATTGCCCCTCTAAAGTGTGATGCCAACAAAAGTGCCCCACAAACACTGTATGATCCCCCACAGTGCATTCCTCCACATGCACAGTATGATGACCCTACTGCACCTCCTGCAACTACCCCAGTACAGTATGATCCCCAACTATGACCGCCGCCCAGCCCTCCATGTAGTAAAATGGACCTATGTACAGTATAATGGCCCCCAACACAGCCCTCAAATAGCCCTTCATAAAGTATAAAGGCTCCCTTGTAGCCTCCAAGTATTATCATGCCTCCCACAGAGCCCTCCAAATATTATAATTGCTTCCAAATAGTATAATTTGCTCCATATAATATAATACACCCCCATAGTATTCCACATAGTATACCGCATTCCTCCATATATTATGCACCCCCATAGTCTTCTATAAAATAGAATGCACCCCCCACAGTACTCGATATAGAAAAACGCACCCCCACAGTCCTCCATATAGTATATTGCACCCCGTAGTCCTCCAAATAGCATATTGCACCCCCACAGAACTCCATAGAGAACAATTCACCCCCACAGTACTTGATATAAAATAATGCACCCCCACACTCATCCATGTAGTATAATGCACCCCACAGTCCTCCATATAGAATAATGCAGCCCCACAGTCCTCCATATAGAATAATCACCCCCACAGTCCACCATATAGATTAATGCACCTCCACAGTCCTCCAAATAGTATAATGCACCCCACAGTCCTCCATATAGCATAATGAACCCCCACAGTCCTCCATATAGCATAATGCACCCCCATATTGCATACTGCACTCCCATAGCTCTCCATACAGCATATTGGACCCCCATAGTCCTCCATATAGTATAATGCACCCTCATAGTCCTCCATATAGTATAATGCATCCCCTATAGCCTTCCTGATAGTATAATGCACCCCCATAGTCTTCCATATAATATAATGGGCCACAATAGTTCTCCATATAGTATATTGCACCCCCATTGTCCTATATTATATTGTACATTACATAGTTTCCCATCAGTGTACTCACTTAAAAAAACTATAAAAAAAATAAAAAGTAAATACCTCTTCTCCTCAGCATCTCCTCTGCCGCTCTGCACGTCTCAGCACAGTGGCGCTAAGTGATGACATCATTGTTCCCCGCCGTGCTGAGCTGCAGAGGGGTGGACAGCGGTGGCAAGGACTTGGGAGAAGAATGCTGCCGGCAGAGGCGGCCGGGACTATAGGAGCAGCATGCTCGGGGGGGCCACCACTGGTACACACATGGCTCCGCTCCGTACACCTAGTACACACTCAGCTCCGTACACCACGTACGCCTCGTACACAAGCGGCTCTGCTCAGTACAACTCGTACACACACGGCTCTGCTCCGTACACCTCGTACACAAGCGGCTCTGCTCCATACACCTCGTACACAAGCGGTTCTGCTCCATACACCTCATACACAATGTAAATCACAACCTTATCAATTCAATGCATTCCTTATCAGAACAACTTATCAAAAAAGACCCCAAGGGGACTATGGAATGTCTTTAAAATCTCATTTTCTTTATTAAAGAGCTTAAAAAGCATAACAATGCCAGTACATTACAGCTATAACACAAAATACAATGTGGTTTTTTGATGAGGAAACAGTAATAAACATCAATTATGAAGATCAATAGAGGTCAGAATATTGTATTAGGAACCTCTAGGCTCACACTGGAGATAACTATACTCAGTCAAGCTCAGGATGACAGATGACACCCTGCAACACCATTGGCCACTGGTACTCAGTACATTTTACCACCATATCAGGCTTGCAACAGATATCATAAACTGAGCCCTCTCAATTTAGGCTGACTTATACAGTTTTTACTCATTAGCACCTATAGAGATCTATTATAGTTGTCTGTAAGCTATGTAAGAGCACAGAAAACTATACAATAGTCATATCCCTAGGTAAACAATGCCCAGTCCAGAATTTTTTCTGTATAAGCGTGAAATGTGGACTCCTACTTATTTACTGGTCCAAATACTGGCCACATAGTGTATACTAGGGCATATTGCCCATAAGTCACCCTGCCGCAGATGGTACTGACCTGGGTAGTTAGAGCTCCTTATCACCCCGACGACGTTTCGTCTGGTGAGACTTCTTCAGGGGTCAGTGTGCCAGTTGTAATGCTCCCCTGACGGTCTTATATGGAGCGTTCCATTAGCTCACCCTGGAGCTGATGTGCATTAACGCCCATCCGCACCATTACTGCGCCGCGTGTCACGTGACAGCCTCCGATCACATGCATCCGCGCACTTCCGGTCTTTGGACCGCAAGCTAGGGTGACACGCTTTAGCGCGCCACCGTCGCTCGCGGCCGACGCGCCGGGAGTGGGCGGAGCCCGAGAATAATCACACTGCACGGGCGACATGGGCGGTGGGAGGTAATGCTTATGGAGCAATGCTGCGCCATCTAGAGTTTTTAGAGGATATTGCAGGTGGATCTACAAATGTATTTAAGGTGCTTATCACTGCTCCCATGCATAGAATAAGTGCTCAGTGTACGTATATCTATCAAAACTTAATTAATCGTGCAAAAATGCTTTAATTTAGTTGCTATAAAGTGCAAAGTGCTGTGCATACCAAAATATAATACAATATCTCAGCTCAATCAAACATATATAAACGCGTACTAGTATTAAAATGCCACATATAGGACGATATCTCAATATACATAAATATTTGCATAGTTATAAGTGTAAACCTAAAAAAGAAAAAAATAAAATCCAGCCCCACAGTCCATCCAGTCTCTAGGGCATCACGCACATTCTCCGATCTTCCAGCCTCAGTTCAAGTCCGGAACAGGACACAAAATCATACACAAGCGGCTCTGCTCCGTACACCTCGTACACAAGCGGCTCTGCTCCATACACCTCGTACACAAGCGGCTCTGCTCCGTACACGTTGTACACATGTGGCTCTGCTCTGTACACCTCGTACACATATGACTTCGCTCTGTACACACCGTACACACGTGGCTCCGTTTCGTACACACGTGGCGCCGCTTCGTACACCTCGTACACACTGGGCTCCGCTGCGAAAGCCTCGCACACACGGCTCTGCTCCGTACACCTCATACACACGCGGCTCCGCTCCGTACACCTTGTACACTCTCGGCTCTGCTCCATACACCTTGTACACACTCGGCTTCGCTCCGTACATCTCGTACACACGCGGCTCGGCTCCGTACACCTTGTACACTCTCAGCTCCACAATGTACAAACGTGGCTTCACTCTATACACCTCGTACACACACGCCTCCGCTCTGTACACCTCGTACACACGCGGCTCTGCTCCGTACACCTCGTACACACTCGGCTCTGCTCCGTACACCTCGTACACACTCGGCTCTGCTCCGTACACCTCGTACACACGCGGCTCTGCTCCGTACACCTCGTACACACGCGGCTCTGCTCCGTACACCTCATACACACTCGGCTCTGCTCCGTACACCTCGTACACACACGCCTCCGCTCTGTACACCTCGTACACACGCGGCTCTGCTCTGTACACCTCATACACACTCTGCTCTGCTCCGTACACCTCGTACACACACGGCTCCACTCTGTACACCTCGTACACACACGGCTCCACTCTGTACACCTCGTACACACTCGGCTTCGCTCCGTACACCTCGTACATACACAGCTTCACTCCATACACCTCATACACACGCACCTCCACTCTGTACACCTTGAACACTCAGCTCCACTCCATATACCTCATACATACACAGCTCTGCTACATTAATTTACACTGTAAAGCCTCAGCCCCACACATAAACTTCACCTCATCCAGCACCATGGTGGAGTCCTCCTGGCTGCATACTGAGGAGCTGATCATGTGACCCGCCTGACTCCTCCCCTCCTTTGACATCATCACACGTCCTGTCAGCGCGAGGCACAGTGAAGCATGAAGCCGGCTCACACAGCCGGCTCACACAGCCGGCTCACACAGCCGGCTCACACAGCCGCACGGGGGGGGGGGAGTTTGGAGACCGCGGCCGCTAACACAGCTCACACTGCCACACTGGAGGGGGGGGTGTTTGGACACCGCGGCCGCTGCCGCTGCGGCAGGAGATGCCCCGCCAGCAGCCCCAGATACGCCAAGCCTGGTCGCAGCGTCGGCGGCCAGGACTGTAGGAGCGGCATCTGCAGGGTGCCGCACTACCACCAGCTCCTGAAGACGCCGCCCCATGTCTACCAGCAGAGCTCGCCGCCTGAGGCTGACACTTCATGTCGCCTCATGGATGGTGCGGCCCTGCCTCCAAGTATTATAATGGCTTCCATATAGTATAATTGTCTCCATAAATTAAAATGCATCATCATAGTCCTCCATATAGTACAATGCACCCCCGTAGTCCTCCATATAGTGTAATGCACGCCATAGTCCTCTAGATAATATAATGCACCCCATAGTGCTCCATATAGTGTAATGCACCCCCGTAGTCCTCCATATAGTGTAATGCACTCCATAGTCCTCTAGATAATATAATGCACCCCATAGTCCTCCATATAGTGTAATGCACCTTCGTAGTCCTCCATATAGTGTAATGCACGCCATAGTCTTCTAGATAATATAATGCACCCCATAGCGCTCCATATAGTGTAATGCACCCCCGTAGTCCTCCATATATTATAGTATTACAGTGGTGGTGGGGGAGTACAGCCCCCATCAACCCCCAATATTCCTCTGCAGTCACACACACACACAGTCAGACACACACAGTCACACACACACAGTAAGACACAGACACACACACAGTAAGACACAGACACACACACAGTAAGACACACACACATACAGTCAGACATACACACAGTCAGACACACATATACACAGTGCCACTGCACTGTGGTGCCACCGGACCCTGCCGGAGCTTACCGCTGCCACCGCCACCGCCGCTGTATGTAGCCAGGCACCGTAGATGTACGATAATAAGCCATCGGCCAATCAGGCAGCTGCTGACGTCTGATTGGCCCTGGCATTACCATTCATACACACTGAGCGGCGCAGTTACCTCCGTACAGGAGATGTACGGTAATGCCTCGGCCAATCAGACACCAGCAGCCGCTTGATTGGCTGATGGCTTATTATCGTACATCTATGGCGCCCGACGGCTATGTACACGGCGGCAGTGGCAGCGGGAAGCTCCGGAGGACATGGACAGCAGAGGCAGGTGAGTATAATTTTTTTTTCTTGCCTGCCACCTGCCATAGCTCATTTTCGGGTGGTCCCTTATATTAAGCACGGCGGGCTGATGCCGGCATTTTTTTCCTCAGCAGGCGCCCTGTACCCGGCGTATAAGACGACCCCCGACTTGGGAGGAGATTTTTAGGGGTTAAAAAGTCGTCTTATACGCCGGAAAATACGGTACACCAATATCCCAATATCCCATATATGGAAGAAAACTACTGTTTGGATGCACGCAGCAGGGCTCAGAAGGGAAGGAGCGCTATTTGACTTTTGCAACACAATTTTGACTGGAATAGAGACTGGACCCCATGTTGCGTATTCAGAGCCCTGATGTGCCTAAACAGTGAAAACCCACCACGAGCAACCCCATTTTGCAAACTACACCCCTTGAAGAAATTATCAAGAGTTTTGGTGAGCATCTTGAACCAACAGGTGCCTTACAAAACTTTAAAACATTTAAGCGTAAAAATTAAAAATCTTTTAACCCCAATTTTTTTTTAATTTTCAGAAGAATAACTAGAGAAAATGGATCACATAATTTGTTGCTCAATTTCTACTGAATACAGAGATACCCCATATTTTGTCAGAAACTCTTGTTTTGGTGCACGGCAGAGCATCGGAAGTGAACAAGCACTATTTGATTTTTGGAATGCAAAATTGTCTGGAATAAATAGATTGTGGTCACATTTGGAGAGGTGCTGAGGTATCAAATCAGCAGAACCCACCCAAAATTGACACCATTTTGGAAACTACACCCTCAAGGAATTTATATACACTGTGTGCAGAATTATTAGGCAAGTTGTATTTTAGAGGATTATTTTTATTATTGATCAACAACTATGTTCTCAATCAACCCAAAAAACTCATAAATATCAAAGCTTAATATTTTTGGAAGTTGGAGTGGGGTTTTGTAGATTTGGTATCTTAGGAGGATATGTGTTTGTGCAGGTAACTATTACTGTGCAGAATTATTACGCAACTTAATAAAAACCAAATATATTCCCATCTCACTTGTTTATTTTCACCAGGTAAACCAATATAACAGCACAAAATTAAGAAAAAAAAATTTTTGACATGCAAAAACAAAACACAAAAAAAGTGTGACCAATATAGCCACCTTTCTTTATGATGACACTCAACAGCCTTCCATCCATAGATTCTGTCAGTTGCTTGATCTGTTTACGATATCATTGCGTGCAACAGCCACCACAGCCTCCCAGACACTGTTCCGAGAGGTGTACTGTTTTCCCTCCCTGCAGATCTCACATTTTAGGAGGGACCACAGGTTCTCTATGGGGTTCAGATCAGGTGAACAAGGGGCCATGCAGTGGCGTAGCAACTGTTTGTGGCGCCTGGGGCGGTCGAAAAATTTTCCGCGGCTGCCGCCCCTTTGGTCGTTCATAATCCAGAAGCATACAGCACACCCATACACTATATACAGCACTCTCCATATACTATATACAGCACACCCATATATTATATACCGCACCCCCACCATACTTGACAGCACACCCATATAATATATACAGCCCCCATATACATGACAGCACCTGGCCCATATACAACATACAGCATCCCCCGATATACATGACACTGATGACAACACCCATGTACAACATACAGCACCCCATAAACAATGTACAGAACCAATATATACAAAATACAGCCCCCCATATACTATTTACAGCACGTCAGCACCCTCAATATACTATATACAGGCCAGCACGCCCCACATACATGACACACAGCATCCCCATATGCTATATACAGCATTCAGGAGCCACTTAAGTGTACTTCACCTGTTAGGGACAGGGACTGGTCAAATTCAATGAAGATCAGATCAGCTTGCGCCCTCCGGGATCCAGAACGGCTGCTTAGTGATGTGAAGTGCAGGCAGTGACGTCACCACAGGTCCTATCATCAGTGATCACCACGGTGGACAGGTCCTGCAGTGGCGCCTCCGCTTCTCCCACGGAGGGAGAGGAATTGCTGCTCTAGCATGGCTTTACTGGAGCAGAGGCTACATGGAGAAAATGAAGTTATATTCTCCCTGCAGCCACTTGATTCCAGTCATTGGGGCAGCGAACACACATATGCTGCAATGTAAGCTGTTAATCATTGTTCTGGGAGTGTTTAAAGTAAGCTCACTGTATAGTAAATAGGAACTATTACTGCATTATTTGAGCAGTGTCTACAGAGAGAAAATGAAGATATATTCTCCTTACAGCCATTTGCTTCTAGTCATGGGGACAGTGGAGGAAGCTGTAAAAGTCACTTTTCACTTTATATTGAGAGCAGTGAATTACTTCCTGAAAAATTGACAGCCTGCTATACAGCTTAAGTGTGTGCATCGTCACTTGCACGACAACAATAACTGCAAACAAGCGGCTGCAGGGAGAATATAACTTCCCTCGCGCGCGCACATTGGTCAGTGGTACGGGCCCCATGTAATGTTCTAAATCCTATAAAGACTCACAAGTTGACCTCTCTCCCCTTCATTATGTATTAATGTCTTTTATCATGCTATATATGGTCCTCCTCCTGGAATATGCCCTTATCCTGGTATATATGGTCCTCCATTATAGTATAACGCAGCCTCATAGCCCTCTGGATAATATAATGCCGCCTCCTAGCCCTCCATATAAAATAATGCAGCCTATAGCCCTACAATAATATAATGCAGCATCATAGCCCTCCAGATAATATAAATGCAGCCTCATAGCTCTCCAGAAAACATAATGCAGTCTCATAGCTCAGATAATATAATGCAGCGTCACAGCCCTCCAGATAATATAATGCAGCCTCATAGCTCTCCAGATAATATAATGCAGCATCACAGCCCTTCATATAATTTAATGCAGCCTCATAGCGCTCCCTCAGATAATATAATGCAGCATCCCAGCCCTTCATATAATTTAATGCAGCCTCATAGCTCTCCAGATAATATAATGCAGCGTCACAGCCCTTCAGATAATATAATGCAGCATCACAGCCCTCCAGATAATATAATGCAGCGTCGCAGCCCTTCATATAATATAATGTAGCATCACAGTCCTCCAGAGAATATAATGCAGCATCACAGCCCTCCAGATAATATAATGCAGCATCACAGCCCTTCATATCATTAATGCAGCGTCAAAGCCTTTCATATAGTATAACACAATATTGCAGCCTCATAGCCCTCCATATAGCATACATCCTCCCCACAGACACACTGCCACCTGTACAACCTGCCCCACTTAGCCAGTCACATTGCCCTCTGTACAGCCCTCCCCCCACACACACAGACACACTGTCCACTGTCCACTATACAGCCCCCCACACCCAGTCCCACTGCCCCCTGTACAGTCCACACACATTCAAACACACGGTCACACACACTGTCAAACACACACAGTCACACACAGTCACACACAAACAATCACGTACTCACAGACACAGATACACACAGTCTCACACACACAGTCACACACACACGGTCACCCACACACGGTCAAACACACACACGCAATCACGCACACACACGGACACACACAGTCTCACATACACTCACACACCCTAGCTGGCAGTAGCCTGGCACTGGCACACACTGGCACTGCCTGGAGCCCCCCTCATCTGCTGCCAGTCACTCACCGTAGCTTGCAACAGCCTGGCACTGGCACACACTGGCACTCCCTGGGGCCCCCCTCACCTGCTGCCAGTCACACACACTGTAGCTTGTGGTAGTCTGTCCCTGCTAACACTGGCACTGCCCGGGGCTCCCCCTCAACTGCTGCCAGTCACACACTGTAGCTTGCAGCAGCCTGCCACTGGCACACACTGGCACTGCTCGGGGCCCCTCCTCACCTGCTGCCAGTCAGACACCGTAGCTTGTGGCAGCCTGGCACTAGCACTGCCCGGGGTCCCCCCTCACCTACTACTAGTCACACACCGTAGCTTGCGGAAGCCTGGCACTGGTACACACTGGCACTGCTCGGGGCCCCCCATCACCTGCTGGATACTGCTTGTCCAGCATAAATCTTCACTTTTGCTTCTCTCTCTCCTCCTCTCCTCCTGCAAGGCCGGGAATCAGTGTAGACTGCAGAAACATCACACACACACAGTGTCTGAAGGAGACGGAGCCCAGCAACTCCTTACTTGTAGTTGAATTGAGATAGTGAAACTGTCTGAGAAGCAGCTCTCTCTTGCTGACAGACTGCTGCTGCTTCTTTGCTAGACCCACACTGGGCGGGCGCTGGGCCCCCTGAGCCGCCGGGCCCGGTCGAACTTGCGATTGCTGCGACCACGGTAGTTACGCCACTGATTACCATTATATCTGCAGATACATGACATTCATGAAGGTAACTCGTCTCCTTAAAGCGAATCTCATAAAAAAAATTTTAAACAACTGAAGAAATGTAAAAGTATTAATGTTTCAATTAAAAATACATATACTGTTCTATTGGTATAAAATATGCAAAATAAGTTAAAAAGTTTTGATATTTTCTACTGTTAAACACTAGGGGGGAGCATCTGCTAAAATTTGCAATGAAAATCTAGTATAGTGCTAAATTACATTATGATTGCAGTAAATGTGGGCTGGACTTGATTGTGTGTGTATGTGTGTGGCATCACTCATCTCCTCACCTTCTAAAAATTTGCAAATGAATAAGAGAAAATCAAGTTAAGGATTACAGTACAGAGACTTTTTGTTGGTGACTGCAGTGTCATTATGACATGTGGATGGTAGCAACTGGCAGCACCAATTATTTTGATGTCGCTCACTATATGACGCATTGTGGTTAGGTATGCAAAGTGTATCACAAAACTATGAGTAGATATGTGGAGTGTATAATGCGCTGGGATTAGATAAGTGGAGGTGCATCACACCTTGTGGTTAGATACAAAGGGGGCATCTCATGCTGCGGTTAGATCTACATAGTGCATCATGCACTGGGGTTTGATACATGGAGTGCATCTGGTGCTGGGGTTAAATACCCTGACAAAGGCATGCTGAAACATGCATTGGGAGTGGTTGCTGCGCATATGAGGTGGAGTGCCATTAGATAACTATTGTACCTTTGCTTTCCTAGCCTTTGTTTACTGAAGTTTATAGCTAATATCTACATATCACTATTATGTGAGCCTATTTAAGAATACCATGGGGTAATATCTGGCTTTTGGATTGGTTACACACGTTATATAGGCACATGTACCCTCTAGCTTTTTTTTCTGCTTCCAATTATTTGCATTTTTGCACTTTCCTATATCTACATTCTTGTGCAATATTTTTTTGTGATATTTCTTATGATAATGAAGAGGAAGAATTCCTGTGGCACATGTCTAGGGATGAGCGAGTATAATAATATAATTTAATATTTATTCATTTATATAGCGCTATTGATTCCATAGCATGGTCGAGGGGTTAATAAAGATGCAGTCCCTTTCATTCATATTGTTTTATGGATTTTTCAGAAAAAAATTTGACGTGGGCTTCGCCGTATTTTTGTATCCAGCCGGATACAGCAGGCAGCGACGGGCTGCCACCAGCCCCCAGGTGCCTATTTGTACCTGGCCGGACACAACAATATAGGGGAGCCCCTTTTTTTTATTATTTCATGAATTTCATGAAATAATAAAAACAAAATGCGTGGGGATCTGCGCTATTTCTATGTCCAGCCAGGTACAACTAGGCAGCTGGGGGCTGGAATCCACAGCGCAGGGGATTTCTGGGCACCCCACGCTGCTATCTTCTGGTGCTGAACCCAACTCATCCAGGGCCCTGGTGCAATGGATCACTGGGTAATAAAGGGGTTAGGGACAGTTTTGTATTATCAGCTGGCCCTAAGCCCGAAATTCCTGGCAGTCACGCCAATAGTAGACATGACCACCATGAATTTCCAGTAAATTAAAAAAAAAAAACACAACACCGAGAAATTTTTTTTTTATGAGAAATAAAACAAGAAAGACATTTAGTGACTCAATTTTAAAAAAAAAAATCCTCTTCCGCCCGACGTAATCCATAAACGCAATCTCAACCCTGCTACATCGCTCTTCATAGACACACACGTCTATGCAGACCGAGAGCAGGCTGAAAAATGACTACAACAGCTCTGCTACATCTCTGGTAGAGAACCTCCACCAGAGATGTAGCAGAACTGTGCACCCGGGCGTGGGAAAGTTCATGTGAGTTCATGCAGGCAAGCATGAACTCACATGAACGTGACAGCACTGCTACTTCAATTGAACAGCTGACCTGAGTCAGCTGTTCATTTGAAAATCCCGGCGGGAAGGCGTCCGACAGAGAAAACCTGATCAAACCGGATTCTCCCAGATTGTACCGGTCCGGTGCAATCCGGCGCCCCATAACATGGGACTTTATGGTGCCAGATTGCACCAGACCGGGGCAATCCAGGAGAATCCGGTTTGAACTCACAGTTCAGGACCGCGGACAGCTCTCTGCGTGCCGCGGTCGGTTCTGCGCTCCCTGCTACCTGACAGCCTGATCCTCCGATCCCCCCCGTAGCCTCCCCACCCAACCCTAAGTTAGGACCGGGCGGGGGGAGCAGAGCCAGGGAGTGGGGAGGGACAGGAGGGAGCAAGGAGCGCAGAGCAAAAGGAGAAAGCCGGCAGTGAAGTTTTCTCACTGCCGGCTTTCCCGCCTGGGTCTTTCGCTCCCCGCTCCCTGGCCCTGCTCCCCCCCGCCTGCTCCTAACTCAGGAACGGGTGGGGAGGCGGTGGGGGGAGTGGAGGTTCCTGCTGTCAGGCGACAGGGAAGCCAGTAGGGGGATTCAGCATTGTTTAAAAGCCGGCGGCTTTTTACCACCGGCTTTTAAACAATAAAGTGGGTATTGCAGGTTTTTTCCTCTGCTGCCAGACCTCTTTATAGGGTCCAGCAGCAGAGGAATTACTCACAATACTCGCTTTCCAATTGACTTACAGTGCACTCGCTAGACTCGTAACGAGTACCGAGTATCGGGACCTACTCGTTACGAGTCTAGCGAGTCCGAATATTTCAGTACTCGCTCTTCCCTAGTAGTGATAGGTTAGAGAGGTAGCACGACCTTACAGGTTTCCTTTAATGTCTCCTACTCTTAAATCTGATATTGTGCTTTTATCAGGGGCGTAACTAGAACTGGCAGGGCCCCATAGCAAACTTTTGAACGGGGCCCCCTCCAAGACACGCCCCCCAATGACACGCCCCCTCCAAGACACGCGCCCCTCCAAGACACGCCCCTTCAAGACACATCCCCTTACAGGCCCCAGCAGTATATACAGCAGCCCCAGTGGTATACCGCAGCCTCTCCAGTGGTATATACAGGCCCCAGCAGTATTACAGCAGCCCCAGTGGTATACAGCAGCCTCCTCAGTGGTATATACAGGCCCCAGCAGTATTACAGCAGCCTCCGCAGTGGTGGTATATACAGGCCCCAGTGGTGGTATACAGGGCCCCTGGTGGTGGTATACAGGGCCCCTGGTGGTGGTATATACAGGCCCCTGGTGGTGGTATACAGGGCCCCTGGTGGTGGTATATACAGGCCCCTGGTGGTGGTATACAGGCCCCTAGTGGTGGTATACAGGCCCCTAGTGGTGGTATACAGGCCCCTAGTGGTGGTATACAGGGCCCCTGGTGGTGGTATATACAGGCCCCTGGTGGTGGTATACAGGCCCCTAGTGGTGGTATACAGGCCCCTAGTGGTGGTATATACAGGCCCCTGGTGGTGGTATATACAGAGCCCCTGGTGGTAGTATACACAGCCCCTAGTGGTGGTATATACAGGCCCCTGGTGTTAGTATACAGAGCCCCTGGTGGTGGTATATACAGGCCCCTGGTGGTAGTATACAGAGCCCCTGGTGGTGGTATACAGAGCCCCTGGTGGGTATATACAGGCCCCCCGTTGACACCGCACTATGTAAGTACCACAACCTTCCTGCAAGCCCTTGTAAGTTCCACCACCAGCTACCTGCAGCCCCATGTAAATACCACCATCCCTTTTCCTGCAGTCCAAAGTGCCACCACCCACCCTGCAGACACATGTAAGTACCACCACCCCCACCCTGCAGCCCCATGTAAATACCACCATCCCCTCTCTTCAGCCCCATGTAATTGCCACTACCCTCCCTGCAGCCCCACGCAAGAACCCCTTCCTACAGCCCCATTTAAGTACCACCACTTCCTCCTTGCAGCCCCATGTAAGTACCACCAACCCACCCCGCAGCTCCATGTAAGTGCCATTACTCTCCCTGCAGTCCCATGTAAGTACCACCACCCCATGTAAGTGCCATCGCTGCCTGCAGCCTCATGTAAGTACTTCCACTCCTCCCTGCATCCACATGTAAGTGCCACCACCTCTTCCTGCGTCCCCATGTAAGTACCACCACTCCCTCCTTGAAGCCCCATGTAAACTCACCTGTAGCCTCCCTGTAGCCCCCATTATCACATCCCGCCCCAGACAATTAGCAGCAGCGGCTAGCTAGTCACGTGATCCTCCCCTCGGTGCCATAGAAGGAGCTGCACGCGAGACTGAAGAGGCCCCGCCCCTCCGGTGACGTCACAGCACAAGCGCCACTCAGAACTGAGGAGGCCTCACAGTTTCCGGTGACGTCACTGCCGCACGTGTAGGGGCGTGTCCTCCTCGCGGTCGCCATCGTTATTTGTCGCTCGTTCTCGTCAGTGCCGGGGGCCCCGAGGATAGCGTGTGGGGGCAGCGGTCAGGGGGGTATGGGGGCGGGGACTTAGTGGGCGTGGCCCCAAAGTGTCGGGGCCCGCCGGGCCAGTCCGCCCCTGTAATGTATCGCAGGTGCAGCTGCCGGTATAGCAGCGGCTGCGTAGCGGCGCTGGGTCCGGGCCCCCCACAAGCGCCGGGCCCCAAAGCGACCGCTACGGCTGCTATGCCGGTAGTTACGCCACTGGCTTTTATAAAGATATGAAATTACTGGACCAGGTGCCCAATGATGTGTTAAATGTTGTGCACTGCAAGATTTGTGGGGCAGGACACTTTAAGGGACAGGAGACAATACGAGGGAGGAAGATTAGACCTTTACTAAAAATGGTGGCTTAAAATGAATGCAATGAAATGTAAAAACAGTTCATATGAAAGTTCACAACACCTGGGGCACCAAAAAAAAATTGTGTTTCTCTCTAGTATGTCAGACCTCTCAATCTGTATAATTTGTGAAGACTTTCTGTTCGACTTGCTAAGCATCTCCTAACACACTCCGCAACTTGATGACTCCACGCTTGTTTCTTATATACTGAAAGCCAATCTACATTGAGGTAATTGCAGCACAAGTGTAAAGAATAAGCACTCCTCAGGGGCCATCTCTTCTCTACAGTAGCCACCAGCACCTCCAATTAGAGAATCCATTACTACCTTTACTTTCTATGGCACACATAAGGTAACATGGTGTTAAATCAATCAAGTTTATTTAGGGTATCACCAGAATAAAAATTGTTACATACTGTATTTGATATTGTTACAAATTAAATAAATGAATAATCAAGGCTTAATGCTACATAATACAGTTCTAGTATAGTAGAATACACCTATGATAACAAAGATGTGTAAAAGTGTTTAGGCCTGGCATATTCAGAGTTAAGACCGACGAAGGTGAAAGTTGCAGGATTGAGTAATTCTTCTGCACGGAATAACGTATTTGCTTGTAAGTTTGGAAGCACTTTATAAAACTAATCCATTCTGGAAGATTTCACATGACACCGGAAAAATAACACCAGTAAAGAATGTGAACCAGAAATATGAAGAGTCATGGAAGATACATGAGGAAATATAGTCAAACGAATGAAGACTGCATAACTTTAACCTTACTTCTTACAATGTGAGGGCATGGGGAAAAATTACTTTAAAGCCCCACTGTAGCATTCTTTTTTATTTAACAGCTGGAGTGGTGCTTTTGATCTAAGTCACCTGCCCCCTGTCTTATACTCACCCTCCAGCATCTCCATCTGGGATCAGTTCGCTTTCGTTGGTCTTCTGCTGTTTGTGACCCGCCGGCTGCTGCAGTGTTTTAAAGTTAGGGTGTTTTCACATCTAAGGTTGGTGTGCGTTTTGCTTAATTTGCGTTTCTAGGCGTTTTTACTGCTAAAAACGCATAAAAACACTAGCGTTTTTGCCCCCATTGATTTTAATGGAAACGCATGTAAATATGCAACCAAAAACGCATGTGATTTTTCACATGCGTTTTGGGTTTTGCGTTTTTGAAAACGCTCATGCGTTTTTGCG
This sequence comes from Allobates femoralis, assembly GCA_033576535.1. NCBI lineage: Eukaryota > Metazoa > Chordata > Amphibia > Anura > Aromobatidae > Allobates > Allobates femoralis. Next base: position 127,063,989 of record JARQOC010000002.1, on the reverse strand, counting down.
TGTGTTTTTACATGCGTTTCCATTAAAATCAATGGGGCTAAAAGCGTTAGCGTTTTTATGCGTTTTTAGCAGTAAAAACACCTAGAAACGCAAATTAATCAAAACGCACACCAACCTCCGATGTGAAACAGGCCTTACTCTTTAATACAAGTCTTTGAGATCCTCATTCTGACCTCATTCTCGCTTTCATAGACTGTTATTTAGAGCTATTGACCTAATGTTTGACTTCTAGCTAGATAGACGTTGCTAGCACAAGATAATCCCGCAGGATTGGAGCGATGCCGAAAAAAGGTGAAACACCGGAGAATGAATGTAAGACCGGGGTCCGGGAGCTTAGATTCAAACCCCTGCTGGAGTGGTGTATAAAGTTAATTAAAATGATTACTGTTGACTCTCTGAGGCGACCACGTACAATTGTATTGAAAGAGTCTAAAAAAGCACACCTGGTAAAAACATGGTAGATCTGAAAGTCTGTCGAAGGCAATCTGACCCAAATAAACAAGTTTCAAGGCTGATTCTGCCTTTAGGCAAAATTTCTTTATTGCCTGAGGTGACCATCTGAACAAATGCTGCCCCCCAGGAGTGGAACTCGGCTGGTTCTCTAAGCCAGCTGTTATGCTGACAGCCGACTTGGAGAACAAGCAGGACGTCTGTTCCTGCTGTTTATATTCATTTGTATTCATGCCCTACAGACACAAATAAAATTGAAAATATGATCGACTCTGGCATGGCAGGGAGGACCAGCACATTTTAGCCCCCATCCCGATGCAGCAGCGTAATGAGGTTACCTTATCACACTGTTGACAAAACAGATGCTCCGCAGAGGTGCCGCAGACCGCAACATGGTAAGTGATTTGAGCTGAAGGCAAAAGACAGAGTGATGTTAGTGTAAGAGACAGTTTGAAAGGATAGGTTGCAAGAAAGGCTAGAAATATGAGTGCGCAGTATGTGTGTGTGGGGAGGTGAGATGTGTGGGCATAGAATAGTGAGGGGCCATATCTAGGGGACAGTATGGAAAGTGGCAACATGTGGGGGACAGCATGGAGAGTGGGCAACTTGTGGGGATAGAATGGAAAGGGGCAGAGTCTGGGGGACAATGTGAAGAGAGGCAGCTTGTGGGGGACAGTATGGCGCGAGGGCATCTTGTGGGTGACAGTATAGAGAGGGGCAGCATGTGGGGGACAGTATGAAGTTTAGCATTTAGTGGACAGTGTGAAGAGGAGCGTGTGGGGGACTGTAATGTGAGGGGTAGCTCGGCCTCTCGTGTCCGGGATGCTTTCTGGAGTGAACCCAAGATGGCTCCTCGGTCCCCAATTGGCTCTTGCTATGTTCTCTCCTTGTCTTCCGACCCCACTCTTGGGCCCTGCATGAATACTCTGAAGGCTGTTCAGGGTCACTGGCTCGGGCCTAGCACGGCACCGACCACCATAACGTCTTCACAGCTCTTCTAATGTCTGCACACTCTAACTAACTCCGCCCCCAACACCAGAGTTTATAGGGATCTTGCCTAAGAGCAGCAAGTTTAGCTCCCCCTACTGTGCTGTGGTGGAAGGTTTTTTTGTGTCTGTGTAGCCACTGTGGAAAGCCATCCATGCTGTAGGTGAGTCTGTGGTTACCTGTAGCAACAGGGTGCCACATTTCCCCCAATTAAGATCAGTACTCCTGGATTAAAAAACATTTATGGTTAACATACATAATAGCATTTTCAACACAATAATAATATATTTACAGAGTCTTAAAATTTAAAAACTTACAATAACCACTTGAGAAATGGTAAAACCGGTACAGTCCATACGGTGCTACTCCATCCACTGCAGGCTGAAAGCAAGTTTGTTGTCACAACAGTCCTGTGACTATGGTCCTTTTAAAGTTTAAAACAGGGGGAAAAAGTTCACGGAAAGCTGTTCGTTAAGAGTCTATACAGTAAAGTTTCTGTACGCTCCGGGTGAAAAGGAGTAAAGTCTTTCAAAAGTTCAACAACGAGTTTTAGCAGGGATGATGAAATGGTAGTTAGGTGTTGAAGCTCCCCACAGGCGGGGCTGGATCCCTGGGGAGTTTGGGGTAATGATGATGAGGGATGGAACAGGGATTTGGCCGGGCTGTTTGGTAACGGGACAGTCTCTGTGGATTGCAGGGGCAAGGGTTGAGGAATTGACACACACACCGTAAGTTGTTTTTTTAACTTTACTGATGGTACCTCAGGTGAGAGTCCGGTGTACTGTCGGGTGGTCAAGAAGCACTTTAGGATCTCCACAGTGAGTGGGTATAAGGCCTCCTTGTCTCTTTCCCTGTGTGTGTGAAGCCCCTGCCCCATGTGAAACTTGGCTGGCCTCCTCTGCTCTCCTATCACCTGTGCTGTTGTTGGGAAACCCACGATTGTCTGCCGCTGTTCCTCTCTCTGCGGTGCCTGGTTCCCTTGTTGGTGACTGCACAGATGCCCAGGAGACTGAAATCTCCACGGTAAACCGGTATTCTCTGCTGGGCTAGGTGCTCTCCGGCACTCTCGGACTCCGGTGTCCGGGATCCTTTCTGGAGTGAACCCAAGATGGCTCCTCAGTCCCCAATTGGCTCTTTCTACGTTCTCTCCTTGCCTTCCAACCCCACTCTTTGACCCTGCTGTTCAGGGTCACTGGCTCGGGCCTGGCGTGGCACCGACCACCAGAACGTCTTCACAGCTCTTCTAGCATCTTCACACTGTAACTAACTCCGCCCTCCAGCACCTGTATTTATAGGGGATCTTGCCTAAGAGCTGCAAGTTTAGCTCCCCCTACTGTACTGGGGTGGAAGGTGTTTTTTGTGTCTGTGTAGCCACTGTGGAAAGCCATCCATGCTGTAGGTGAGTCTGTGGTTACCTGTAGCAACAGGGTGCCACATTTCCCCCAATTAAGATCAGTACTCCTGGATTAAAAAACATTTATGGTTAACATACATAATAGCATTTTCAACACAATAATAATATATTTACAGAGTCTCAAAATTTAAAAACTTACAAAAACCACTAGAGAAATGGTAAAACCGGTACAGTCCATACGGTGCTACTCCATCCACTGCAGGCTGAAAGCAAGTTTTTTGTCACAACAGTCCTGTGACTATGGTCCTTTTAAAGTTGAAAACAGGGGGAAAAAGTTCACGGAAAGCTGTTCGTTAAGAGTCTATACAGTAAAGTTTCTGTACGCTCCGGGTGAAAAGGAGTAAAGTCTTTCAAAAGTTCAACAACGAGTTGTAGCTAAAACATTTTAAAAAAGCCTTCCTCAGCTGAGGAAGGCTGTTTTTAAATGTTTTAGCCGAAACGCGTTATTTAAATTATAATAAAGATCTTTGAGGTAAAACAGAGACCTCTTCTTCATCCTGGGAGCGCTCGTGATCCAAACCGGATGTTTTTTCCTGAATACTAGCATAGGCAATCACTCTTTTCTTGCCTTCTTGCTTCTGGGAGAGTACAGCTCCTAACCCCACGTTGCTGGCATTGGTGTACAACAGGAACAGTAGGTTGTAGTTGGTGTAAGCCAGGATCTCTTCACCTGTTAGGGCCTCTTTCATCTGCTGGAACGACTCTTCCTGTTCCTTGCCCCACTCAAAGGGATAATCTCTGGACTTGCCTTTCCTGGGTTGGCCTACTAGGAGGTGTTGCAGTGGAGCAGCCCTCTTCGTGTTCTCCTTGATGAATCTCCTGTAATATCCCACCAATCCCCGGAACTGACGTACTTCCTTTAGGGTCTTTGGTTTTGGCCATTCCCTGATGACAGTGACCTTGTCTGGATCTGTGGCCACTCCTTCTGAACTGACTATGTGTCTGAAGTACTGGACCTTCGGCTTTAACAGATGGCATTTGGATGGTTTTAGCTTCATCCCGTACTTGGACAAGGCTTCAAATACCTCTGCTAGATGGCTTAGGTGTTCTTCATAGGATTTAAAATACACTATGACGATATCTAGGTAAAGCAATACCATCTCAAAGTTCTTATGCCCCAGGCAACACTCCATCAGCCTCTGGAACGTTCCAGGTGCATTACATAGTCCGAAGGGCATGCTGTTGAACTCACATAAATGCCGTCTTCTCACAGTCTTCTTCTGCAATGGAGACCTGCCAATACATGCTAGTAAGATCTAGGGTTGAAAAGTAATTAGCAGACTTCAGTGCAGCTAATGATTCCTCAATGCGAAGCAACGGGTAAGCATCTTTGTGTGTTTATGCGATTTATTTGCCTGTAATCTACACACATTCTCATGCTGCCATCTTTCTTTCTGACTAGGACTAGTAAAGCTGCCCAGGGACTACAACTGTCTCTTATGACCCCTGTGTCCTTCATTTCCTGTAAGATCTCTTTGGCTTTTCAATAGTGTGCAGGTGGAATAGGCCTGTATCGCTCTTTGATTGGTGGATGTGTACCTGTGGGGATATGATGGTGTACCCCTTTGATCCTACCAAATTCAAGTGGATGCTTACTGAATACCTATTCAAATCTTGGACTACGCGGTAGACACCTTACTTTTTATGCATGGGAGTGGAATCAGTTCCTACATGGAGCTGCTGACACCAGTCCTCTAGCTGCCCCTTAGCGTTCTTGTCCTCTGCCTCTTTGGGTGAAGGTAAGGGTCCCTCTGCTTGTATCTCATTGTTATGCACAGTGTACAGCTTAGCAACAGTTGAATACCTGGGTAGTTTGACCTCCTCACCCTCACAGTTTAAGATGCAGACTGCTACTCTTTCCTTGTGTACATCGACTACCCCCCTGGCTGTCAAGAGTGTAAGCCTGTGCTACGCCAAATCATCATTTCACTCATTGGAGGTATTACAATAGGAAGCGGTTGCAATTTCACCACCTGCTGATTTTACCTGTTGTTGACGCAGGAGGGCTCTTATCTCCCTCTGAAAAACCTTCTTCTGCCTGGGTTTGGCAGTGTCTACAATCTGTTGAAGCAAGAACAACACTTCACCCATGCAATTCTTAACAACATTGGTACCAAGAATAATGTAAGGGTCTCAGTGATTATTCTTTTCTGCTACCACAATAATCCCCTGGTCTGGTAATTCTACCCTCCCCACCTTTGTTGGTACTTCTCTAACTCCCATAGTAAGTGGTTCACCATTGGAAGCATAGATGGTTAGGTCTAAGGTGGGTGGTTTGAGTTCAGCACATGACCAGAGCTGCTTATAAAGGATATAGGGGATAGTGGTCACTTGTGACCCAGTGTCCAGCAAAGCAGGTGTTGATACGCTTTCCAGTATGATTGACAGGAATGGTCGCTGTCCAATGTAGGCATCATACCAGTCGGCTGGGCCCTGTTGAGCTACTCCTGAGGTTTGGCCCCAGCCCCCTGGGTCTGCTCGTTTAAAGGACAGTATCGTGCAATGTGGCCAGTCTTGTTGCAGCGACGACAGATGGGTTCTCCTGTGGAGCTGTAGCGGTCGGTGGTTCTCCCTCTGGGTGACGTGGTCTTCCTTCCTCTCATCCACGGGACGTCTTCTGGGCTTTCAGCAAGCTGAATCAGAAGTTGTAGTTTAGGCTGTGGCTTTGGCCCCTGCTGCAGCTATAGGGCTTCCATAACTGTGGTCAGGTTTTTACTCATCTGGCGCATCTCCAAGCACAAAGAGTCATTTCTATTACAGTTGGTAGACTGACCTCTGCTTTCAGCTGCAGGCACGGGTAGGGGTGTTGTTGTAGCCGTAGCCTGACCACTGCGCCACAGCCGGATGGCAGCTTCAGGAGTCTCCACTGGCCATAAAGCCTTTATGGCCATGTCCTTTAAAGAATTGAAATCAGCGTCCGGGTTGCTTAGGGACCACCAGCGCAGGGTTTTGTTGTCCTCTGGTGATAGTAGCCCCTGGGTAAACTGCTCAATCAATAGTTTATTCTCGTTAGGTTCACTAGCAGGGCTGACTTGCTTTAGAGCTCGCAATGCCTCCTGTAGCCGCCAGGCGTAGGTCCGGATATCATCCTCCGGCATTTGATAACAAAGATAGAAGCGCATTCTAATGTCAGCCTCATTACAGTCCTCAAAAGCAGCTTTCAGCATGTTGAAAATTACAGCTACTGATCCTCGTTCATTGGTGGACCTGGATTCAATCTCTCTTTCCGCTGCACCAGTTAGCTGTCCCAATACAACAGCGGCGCGCTGCTTGCCAGTCATTGCATACAAGTCCAACACACTGCAGATCTTTCTTTTGAAGGTGGACAAAGTATCAAAGCGGCCATCATACTGGCGTAACCACTTGGCACCCGGGATATATGGTAGTGAGATTGGCATGATCGAGGCTATGGCGCCCGGTGGGTTGGCAGCTCTACTGGTTGCAGCCATGGTCACTTCGGGGTGATTCTCGGGTCAGCAAATGTGCTGTTTTCATCACTGGACATGGCAGACATTTTTGGGGGCCCCCTAGTGAATCACAACCAGTCTTTAAACAGTTAAACAGTGTTTGAACCTCGTAGGCAGAGGTTTAAGCGTTCGGGAATTTCCGGATTAGGCCGCTGCGCTTTGGAAGTACTTGGCAGAGTGAGGGGCGGGTGCTGGTTTCACGCTCTGCAAGTCATCACACCCCCTTTCTTCCCATTCCGTGGCGCAGTAATGGCGGCTCAGTTTAAGGGTATGTGCACATCAGTCGTTTCTGCATCTGTGCAGAACGACCGGGAACCGGTGGAGATTAGCAGAACTGAGTTTTCTGCACTCGCTAGTGTCCCTGGTTTTGTTAGCGTTTTGCTAACGATTTGCGATCGGGTTACTAGAAGTCGTACAGCGTGTTCTTGGTGATTTCCCCGGCGTGTTCCTTAGCGTTTTTCAGACTGGTCTTTGCTGCACTTGTTCAGCTAGACCCGCTGGAAAAACGCTGAAAAGAAGTCGCCTGCTCTATCTTTGACAACCGGTCGGAAACCGGTGAATAAACTGAAAACGACCAGACAAAAAACGTTGTAATGTACACAGCGTTTTCTAAACTCCATTGACTAGCATGTTAATCCTACCGGTGGGTAGGATTAACATAAACTAACATAAAACTCAGCGGGAACCGCCGACGGAAGCCGGTCAAAACCAGCCTACAAAACGTCAGATGTGCACATACCCTAACAGTCACAAATCACAGTTTTCAAACACGGCACACAGTACCTGGTAGCACGGGATCGTGTTCGTGACGCCAGGAAAGGCTATGATGCACCCCAGGGTCATGTGGACTCGGGTACCTGGGCCGTAAGCTGCGGTTGGGAATGTCACTGGTGGCCTGCCCAGACCCGTGGCCCTGGTGGTCTGCTTTAAAAAAGAGGAAAATTAAATGGGAATGGTTATAGTTTGTTGTGATGCCACCTGTGGTTTCTGATGACTGCACCAGCATTGCGTGGGGCCTCCAGGGATGAAGGAATGGTAGTTAGGTGTTGAAGCTCCCCACAGGTGGGGCTGGATCCCTGGGGAGTTTGGGGTAATGATGATGAGGGATGGAACAGGGATTTGGCCGGGCTGTTTGGTAACGGGACAGTCTCTGTGGATTGCAGAAGCAAGGGTTGAGGAATTGACACACACACCGTAAGTTGTTTTTTTAACTTTACTGATGGTACCTCAGGTGAGAGTCCGGTGTACTGTCGGGTGGTCAAGAAGCACTTTAGGATCTCCACAGTGAGTGGGTATAAGGCCTCCTTGTCTCTTTCCCTGTGTGTGTGAAGCCCCTGCCCCATGTGAAACTTGGCTGGCCTCCTCTGCTCTCCTATCACCTATGCTGTTGTTGGGCAACCCACGATTGTCTGCCGCTGTTCCTCTCTCTGCAGTGCCTGGTTCCCTTGTTGGTGACTGCACAGATGCCCAGGAGACTGAAATCTCCACGGTAAACCGGTATTCTCTGCTGGGCTAGGTGCTCTCCGGTGTCCGGGATCCTTTCTGGAGTGAACCCAAGATGGCTCCTCAGTCCCCAATTGGCTCTTTCTACGTTCTCTCCTTGCCTTCCAACCCCACTCTTTGACCCTGCTGTTCAGGGTCACTGGCTCGGGCCTGGCGTGGCACCGACCACCAGAACGTCTTCACAGCTCTTCTAGCATCTTCACACTGTAACTAACTCCGCCCTCCAGCACCTGTATTTATAGGGGATCTTGCCTAAGAGCTGCAAGTTTAGCTCCCCCTACTGTGCTGGAGTGGAAGGTGTTTGTGTCTGTGTACCCACTGTGGAAACCCATCCGTGCTGTAGGTGAGTCTGTGGTTACCTGTAGCAACAGGGTGCCACAAGCTCACACTAGAATATATTAAAGGCAAGATTGTAGATGAATTCAAGTGAAAAAGGAGAATGTATGCAGCAGTAATGAATCCAGAGCAGAAACAGAATTAAAGACACAGGACTTGCCTAAATATAAGAGCAATCTAAGAGAAATTTGTGAATGTTTTGTCTGTAAAAAGCTTGGCCACTTTAAACGGACTGCAGAATTTGGAAAGCAAGAATGAGTCAGCTTAAAAAGCAGAACAGTCATCAAAGGGTTAAAACAGCTGTAAGGGTACCTTTACACACGGCAACATTTCTAGGAATTTCACTGGCAACATACTGGTTGCAGTGAAATCATGGACACATTGTTCTATCTTGTTGCTGTGTACAAATGGAACAATGTCTCCATGATTTCACTGCAACCAGTAATTTGCCAGTGAAATTCCTAGAAAAGTTGCCGCGTGTAAAGGTACCCTAAAGGAAGATTCTGCATGTATTGAAGATGCATTTAATGCCAGTACAGGCCCATCTGCAAAGCATACAGTATATGGTGTATAGACTCTGGTGCTAGCGGCCATATGGCAAGTCACAAGGATTTTTTCACTGACCTTGATGAAACCAAGTCAGAAAAGGTCATCTTAACTAGTGGTCACTATATGATTTCAAAAGGAGTAGAAGACGGCTACCTCTACTGTCCTCAGCACAAAGCAGAAAGATCCTAGTAAAGGATGTTTTCTGTGTTCCCAGTCTTGAAAGCAATCTTCTGTCAGTAAAGAAGCTCACGCAAAAGGGGAATGTAGTTACTCTTAAAGATAACAGCTGTATCATATCAAAGAAGGGTCACACTCTTGCAGAAGGAAAAATCCAAAATGAACTTTATCAGCTAAAGTGTAAAGTGCTTGACAAAATCTGCTTAAGGGTACTGTCACACCTGGTGACTGCCACAGAGATGTTGGTGGCGACAGGCAGGAGCGCGCCCGTTTTTGGCGCCCCACTAGCGTCGCCACCCCTCGTTTAAACGGGGAGACATCTCCGACGATGGGCCGGCGAGCTGAGACGCGGCATCGCCGCCGGGGTGTCTCAAAACCTCAGCGGCGATGCAGGACAATGGGAGCCTATGGCTCCCATCGCCTGTCAGCTCGCCGGCGGCCATTTACATGGGGCGATGTGTACACACTGCTCTGAAACCAGCCGACCGCTCAGAGACGCCAACATCGCCCCTTTACATTAGGCGACGCAGGGGCTATGTTGCCACCGATAGGCCACGCCCCACGTCGCCTATGTAATTGGCAGCGATGTCACCACGCGTGACGTGGCCTTAAGAACTGTATCCATGTATGGCACAGACGTTTTTGGCACAGAGACCCAGAAGCAGTAAGGAAGCTAGGTCAACTTGCAAATGGTGTTGAAATCAACCAATGTAGTCAAATGATGAAGTGCATTAGCTGTCTTAAAGGGAAAATGTCCAGAAAATCCTTTCATAAAGTAAGCAGCACTAGATCTGCACAGCCACTGGATTTGATTTATACAGATGTTTTCTGTCCAATGAGTATTCAAACTCCAAGCAAGAAGAGATATTTTCTCACATTTATTGATGACTACTCCAGATATACAGTCACCTACCTGCTTCACAGTAAAAATGAAGTTCCACAGAAACTTGAAGAATATCTTGCTGTAGTGTTTAACAAATTTGGAAGAATGCCAAAAGCCCTGTGTGCAGATAATGGAACTGAATATACAAGTGCTAAGATGCAAACCATTTTGAAAAACAATGGAATCATGTTCCAGACTACCATTCCATACATCCCTGAACAGAATGGCATTGCAAAGAGAAAGAATCGCACTCTCTGTGAAAGTGGAAGAAGTGTGTTGTTTGATGCAAATCTACCTACAGCGTATTGGGGAGAAACCATCATGACAGCTTGCTATCTTCAAAAGAGATTGCCAGGTAAAGCCACAAATTAAACTCCTTGTGAGCTATAGAACTGTGTGAAGCCTAACCTGAAGCACCTCAGAATGTTTGGAAGCAAAACGTTTGTGTATGTTCCCAAAGGAAAACGTTCCAAGTGGAAATCACATCTAAGCAAAGCAAGCAGTCCTGGGGGGGCTATTGCAAAACTCAAAAAGGATACAGAATCCTGCACCCAGAAACCAACAAAGTAACAATCAGCAGAGATGTAGTGATTGATGAAAACTCTGTATCGCTCAAATTCAATGAAGTTACACCAGTTATTCAACCAAAGAAACAAGTACAAGACTCTCAATCACCAAACCCAGACACCAAAAAGAAAAACACTGAAGTCTGAATAAGCTCTGAAGCTACCAAGGAAGAAATATAAGAACTAAGTCAACCTCCAGTCAGGAGATCAGAAAGACGAAACAAAGGAATTCCAGCTAGACGCCTTTCTTATATGGTCAGAACACTTCATGAGCCAGTTCACAGTCATGGCAAGAGATGTCCATGAGAAGCAGAAGTGAATAAATGCTGCTAATATAGAGATGGAGTCCCTTCACCAACTCCAGACATGGGAGCTTATGGAGCTACTACAAGGAAAAGGAGATGTCAGAAGCCAAAGGTATGTCAACACCAATGGATCCATCCTACATAAAGTTGGAAGGAGAAGAAGATCTACTACCCAGCAATGAGAGTTACAGACAAGCAGTGGGGGCGCTTCTGTCCATTACAATCACAACTCGTCCAGATATTACATCTGCAGTTGGAATTCTCTTCCGACATGTAAGCAAGCTACGCCACAGAGACTGGAATGCAATTAAGAGAATTCTACAATTTCGTAAGGAAACTCAAAGGCTAAATTTTAAGATATCTGCATCATGAGATCTCATTCTCAGAGGTTATGTGGATGTAGATTGGGCTGGAGATTCAAGTGATCGGAAATAAACAAGTGGTTATTTTTTCAAGTTAGGAGAAAATTCAATTTCTTGGTACAGCAGAAAACGAGTGTCAGTCGCATTGTCTTCTACAGAAGCAGAATATATGTCAGCTGCTTATGCAAGTCTAAAATTAATTTGATTGAAACAACTTTTGGAAGATTTTGGCAAGCCACTAGCTCAGCCAAGTGTTATCTGTGAGGACAACCAAGGATGTATTATACTTGCCAGCAGTGATAATATTAGTGCAAGGACTAAGCATATTGATGTAAAACATCACCACTTACATAACTTAGTGGAACGTGGTGTGTGGAGACACGGGGGTTCTGTGGGTGCTCTCGTCTGCTTACCTAGCCGCCTTTAGAGAGACATCGTGGACCAGTGCTCATGACCAAACTGAACACCCAAACTGCTTAACCGTGGGCGGAACACTACTCAGAAAAGACAGGGTGAGAGAACCACAATATTAAGTCTTTATTGGATCCCCAAACAGTTAACAGCATATAACACATAACCAGCAAAACACAACAATGTAACAGGCAACAGAGTCTCACCCTTCTGCTGGCTCACCAGGGATTAGAATATAGCACTGCAAAGTCTGTAGCCAGGTGACTGGATCGTCCCAACCTGGGTGGTTTTCTTATGCAGTCTTTGTTATCGCAGCCGAATCTGATCATTCGATGCCGAAGTCCTTGTGGTTTTATAATCCAGGCTCTGATCTCCTTGGTCGGCACGAAATGCTAGGTTGGGGTTATGGCTGGCTAATCGGATCCGAAGATCCTTGATTAGCTGCCTGTATCCAATCTAGTGCACCTCTAGCCAGGACCAAAATCCCTAGACTGAGAGCACTAGACAGAGAATCTCCAAACTCACCCTGATTAATCCACAGGTCTCCTTATATACCCTCAGCCCTCATTGCAGGATATTGGGGACTTCACAATTGGTGGAATAAAACTGTCTTCTCATTGGTTGAATCTCAAGCTTAAAACATCTACTAGTATTGCAGTCCTGTTAAGGGAGAGCCACATACTGATTGACATACCACCTAGCAGGATACGTTTAGTCTGCAATCCATGCCATTAAACAATTGTGGCTGAGGCCATTTACATAGAGTAAACAATCTACAACGTAATACAATAGCACTCTAACAGGATTAAATTTCTCTGACCTTACATAAGAGAGATAATTGCATTACATAAGTCCACATCACCAAACATCTACAAGACTTGTATTTACAATTAGTTGCTTATCACATGGTGGGAATAATATACAATACAAAGAGGCAAGATAATTACATTACCCATTTTAAATACTAGCAGGCTCCTAGAAATCTTGTGTAACACTTGAGAGGCATATTACAAGTTTACAAACCAAAATACAGTATTGTCGGGATAAATAAGAAATCCTCCTACATTATATATTAAAGGTGTCCATTTTGTCACATGGTGTACTCGAGTTTGTTTATTGTGAGATTGACAAGATGATAGCTGATGGCATGACAAAGCCATTATCAAGAGCCAAGTTTGAGGACTTCAGAAACGCAATGGGACTAACAGGATAAGTAGATCTTGAGTGGGGGTGTTGGAATATGTTTAATGTAACAACTCCATTCCTGTATATGATTGTTCTATTGCTAGGTTTGTATGTTGTAGATAAAGTAAAAAAAAAAACTTAGCATGTGACTGTATCCAGTTTCCTGTGTCTGTATAAGCCAGAAGCTAGTGCAGAGATGCCACACAAGAAGAACATGTTTTACTAGATGGTGGCCCGATTATAATGCATCAGGAATTCTATAATATGTATGTAGTTTATTTATGAAGATTTAAGAATAATACAATGTGAAGCTGGGTTTAAATCCAGCGCCAATATCGCTGATTGATCAAGGGCGGCTGGGGCGACCAATCAGCGACGCGGGATTTCCGTTACAGACAAACAGACAGAATTAGATGATTATATAGTAGATACCTACAGCAGTGTTGGTGTTCGGCAGTGTCGGTGTGCGGCGGTGTCGGTGTGTGGCGGTGTCGGCGTGCAGCGGTGTCGGTGTGCGGCAAAGTCAGTGTGCGGCAAAGTCAGTGTACAGTAGTATCAGTGTTGTGCGGCGGTGTCAGTGTGCAGCAGAGTCGGTGTGCAGCAGTGTCGGTGTGCAACAGCGTTGGTGTGCAGCGGCCGGGGGCAGGACACAGTGGGGCAGGACACAGTGGGGCAGGACGAAGAGGGAGCAGAGCAGGGGTAGGACGGAGTGAGCAGGAAAGAGTGGGACAGGACGGAGTGGGGCAGGATGTAGGGGAGCAGAGCAGGGGCAGGATGCAGTGAGGCAGGATGAAGAGGGAGCAGAGCAGCGGCAGGATGGAGTGGGGCAGGACGAAGAGGGAGTAGAGCAGGGGCAGGATGGAGTGGGGCAGAATGAAGAGGTGCAGAATAGAGGGGGCAGAATAGAGTGCAGGCACCCCCCTCTATTCTCACCCCTAGGGTCACAGCATCCAATTGACAATATATATCATATTTTTCGCTTTACAAGATGCACCGGATTTTAAGACGAATGGGGAAAGCTCAAGCGGCAGTAGAATAGGGGAGCAACAATGCGGCAGGGGGGCGGCACACAGAGCCTCCGCCGCCCAGGGATTATATACTGCCGCTGCCTTCTCAGCTTCCGCTGACACCAATACCACAAAACTCGCCGGCTCTGACAGCACCCCCTGTCCCCTTATCACCCTCCTCCATCGCCCCCTTCTGTTTTCACCTGTCCCTGGCAGTTTCAGGTACCGGGTTTCACTCAGTGGAGCGGTCATGTGACAGAGCCCTGTCACATGACCGCTCCACTGAGTGAAACCCGGTTAGGAAAGCGGAGACCTGGGACTGAGTGTGATCGGGAGAGAGCGGTGTCCTGTTCTTCAATGGGGAACGGCCGTCAGATATAGCGGGGGATTCCACAGCTCCATCCTCCTCCAAATCACACGGTACAGCGATGGGATGTGCAGGGGTGAGTACAATGCTGCGTCCTCACACTGCACCGGAGGAGCGGGGCGGCTGTGAGGAGAACTGCGTGGCTCATTTGCATACTGGCCACTTCCGTCTGCGGCGCGTGATTTCGGCCTCAGACGGAAGTGGCCATTAGACAATTATATAGCAGATTCCTGATCTTTAAGATGATCATATCTGTTCCTGTTTATTGCTAAATAAAGAAGCTCTGTTGTCACACACTTGGAGAGTATCCTGAATATCCACTGCCAACATGGTGACAACGATCATCAGCATTAAAAAAAACCTATTCTGCCATGTTTCCTGTAGAGATAAATATGATCTGTGTTTGTCCACTCAGTGGTTGTGACGTAAATTGAAGCCAGTTTTGCTAGATGTGCAGTAAGAGTAGATTCCCCATCTAAAAAGGGGTGACTTATAATAGAGGTCGCCAGAGGCAGCAGTCTTGGTGGCCTGTGAAAATAAGATATCATTTTAAATAAATTAGGGAGATTTATTGCTTAATACTTACATTCATGGTTCCAAGTTTACATTTTTAATACCTCATTGAGCCAAATAATGGGAAAAAATAACATACTATATTTAGAAATTTTAGTGTATGCTAGATTTACATAAATGATTCTAATTGAAATGAATGATTATGCTTTTTTCTTGCTTGCCTCAGGCTCCAGGTTAACGAGATGTAGGCTTTGTGTTTTTTAGGTCCCAGTCTTACTTTTTATATGGTTCCCCACTAAATTAAATAATAAGAGAACATAGGAATATGAGGAGGCAGACCTAATTTGTTGCATAATCTGCACATACTGTATAATAGCAATTTTTATGCTATCCTCATATTATATGCTCATACAGCGAGAAGTAAATAACAGCTGATACTCATTTCCTTGCATTTAATATATTATGCACAGAAAAAAATTATGAATGAATTAGGAAGCCAAGAAAAATAGACTCCATAACAAATATCTTTGAAAACATATGAGCAAACACACATAAAAATATTTCTGAAGGAGAAAAAAGAATTAAACATGGAAGTTTATTGAGTTTAGAGGTTGGAAACAATAACAGTTTAGCCACAGTGAACATTTGGTTTTGGCCAGTTGAAAGTCAGCACGCTATCATTTTTTAATAAGTTTTTTGACATCTCTCACCATCTGAAGACTTGGCATGGACTGCCTAAAGAACATGTTGAAATTAACATGTTGTTGCTATCATTACATCATTTAAAGTGGTTTAAGGTAGCTTGATATTTTTGCTTTTATGCTCCAGTGATCATTAAAGTTTGCTGTAGATTAATTTACCGTAATTGTTATTTGAAAGTGGAAAATCAAATATCCTACGACACTGTCTTTACTGGCTACAATTCAGCTCACTAAAGTCCATCACATGTACACTTCATAACAAGGTAGTGCGGTAGGTGTCAACTCTGCTGGTATGTATGGAAGCCAAAATGGTAGAGGTTAAAACCTAACTCTGCTGTTATGTAGCATAGTAGGGAATGTCAGAGTTAAATCCCTGTACTGCAAGTGTTGATTGCAAATGCACCTGAAATGTTTTGTACAGAACCAGTCATAAATTCTCTCAGGCAGATGGAGATTTCTCTTTAAGAAGGCTTCATGTAGCAGCCGGAACAGAGAGTGTCCTGATGAAGTCTCAGAAAGAGGGAGTCTGTGAGGTAGTTGCATGTGGTGGCTGGCGACAATGAGTGTCCAAATGAAGTCTCAGGAAAAGGAAGTATCTGAGGTAGTTGCATGTGGTGGCTGGTGACAGAGAGTGTCTGAATGAAGTCTCAGGCTAGATCCACATCACGATTGACTCTGCAGTCAGCAATCCGCTTGGAGGTCTGCACTTGTCATCATCATTAACGCAATGAAACATCAGTGTTTCATTGCATTAACATTGCCATAGCAATGCATGAGCATTGAGATCCAAAGCGCATTTAAATGCGGGCACAAAATTGCTTGCGCTTGAATGTATGCGTTTTTGAAAGCGCACAGCTAAACACAAGTGTCTCTCTCTCTCCCAGACCTAACATTACCATTTTTTGCAGCTGTAGCGATTGCTCATGCCTTTCTCAGGAGAAAACGGATATGTCAAAAACAATGATCTGGGAGCATAAGTGCCATCCGTTTGCACACATCCATGGCTGTGTGTGGTCCTTTAAATGAAAGGATCCACATGGACAGGTAAAAAACGTGATGTGAAGGGGGCCTAAAATGAAGGTAGTCTCATGTTCAAAGCTTTAGTGGATGGTGAGCCTGAAAGTCAAAAGTTTAAAACATTGTTACCCTTTTGCTCATTGGTGTACGTCAAAACATAACACTTTACTTAACAGTTCTTCATTATCAAATTTATACATGAGATGGCAGGCACATAACTTCCAGCACATTTCAAGACACACTTTCAATTCCATCTGAATTGTTTCCATTCTTACAAGTTCTGAGAGTGCACGCACGACTGGCCTAGTACCAAAGTTCAATTTGTGACAGTCACTTTTACTTTCTGTGGTTCCACGTCTATTCTCCTATGTAGAGGAGGAGCTAAGCAGTTTTCCAGTAGAGCTGGAGTAGAGCCTTGTTTAATCCATGTAACTTCTAGCACATTTCAGTTGTACAGAGCATATTCAGACACACTTTCTGTTCCATCTGAGTTGTTTCCATTCTTACTGGTTCTGAGAGTCCAAACCCAACCGGCCTAGTACCACAGTTCAAACTTTGACAGTCACTTTTCCTTTCTGTGGCTCCACATTTATTCTACTATGTAGAGGAGGGGGTAAGGGGTTTGTCAGTAGAGCTGGAGTAGAGCCTTGTCCTCTCAGAAACTTGGGCATACTAAGCCTGTGAAAATCGTCTAAATTCAGGCACCAATCCATCTCGGCCTGTTAACTTGTAAATAACTTAGGGTCTTGCTGCTAAACGTCTGTCCTCTGGACCCTTCTGCCATGGGGCCACTATATTGATGGTCTGTGTCTAGACTAGACAAAGTCCTGCACTCTGTGCTTTAGTCACCAGTTTGCCATAAATAAAACTAATTGCCAGCACAAATTTTAAAGTTAAACTAAAGCTTTATTTGGAAATATGTAGGTTGTAGAGAGGAAACTCCTGCTTATTGGGAGACCGTATTATGGAAGATTCAGCACAACTGAATATTACATGATTACTTGTTTTTTTCCAAGGATTGCCATACAATACAGCATCTTTTGAACCAAATCTTACCCTGGTTCACCAGACTAACAGCTTGTCACAATCCTCCACACAGCATATCTTGGTCTTTTTTTATGTTGCTGTTTCTGGTATCTGGGTATATGTGGGTATGGCTGAGTTGTCAGTCTGGCTTTGTTCAGAGTTATTCTCCATGCTGGTTCTGGGAAGGGTTGGATCACTCAGGTGATTCTACTTCCAGGGGTTACTTTTCTTTTTAACTTAGCAGCTTTCCCAAGTTTGCTGCCAGTCATACTCTTTGCAAGAAGTGCTGTGTGGCCTGTACTCCTGTGCTTATCCTGATCTCTGTTACTGACTCCTTCGCCTTTTTCATGTACCTGTTATCTTTCCCCTGGTTCTGATCCCTAGACTGAGACCAGTTTAAGCCTCTATTTATTCCCTGGATCCTCTTCTCACTTTCCTGGACTACATGACCTTGGACCGCTATTTTCCATATCTATGTCTTTTTCTGATGTACAAAAAGGTCTGAAACTGGTCTAGATCACCTGACTATCCTCCTAAGATAGCCAAATCTAAAAAAAAACCCACTCCCAACTTCCAAAAATATTAAGCTTTGATATTTATGAGTTTTTTGGGTTTATTGAGAACATAGTTGTTGATCAATAATAAAAATAATCCTCTAAAATACAACTTGCCTAATAATTCTGCACACAGTGTATTTTCTTTGGTGTTTATTGGATATTGATCTGAGTTCTGGCTGTTTGTCTAATTGCTTAAGGTACCGTCACACGCAGCAATTTTGCTAGGCAATTTCACTGGCAATTTGCTGGTTGCAGTGAAATCATGGACACATTGTTCTATTTTGTTGCTGTGTACAAATGGAACAATGTGTCCATGATTTCACTGCAACCAGCAAATTGCCAGTGAAATTGCTAGCAAAATTGCCGCGTGTGACGGTACCTTTAAAGCTGATTACGGGACACACTTATTTTAGAAAGGAAAATAAAAAAATATTTTTTTTGCTCACCCCTTTGTGCCCTCCAAGCTCATATACGCTCCTCCAAGCAAGCAGATCCTATTCCAGGCGGTGCGTGGAATCAGATGTGGACAATCCGATGTTTAATCCATGTAAAATGTGTTTTTCAAACAACTCGTCCGGATTAATTTTTAAAAGCAAAATACTTTATTTGAATCAATTAAAAATCAATGGCTTGAAACAGAACCATTCCCTGGGAAAAATACTGTAGTCTGGTTTACATGTTTCAGATTAAAAATAATCCTTACTCATAGCATGCATACAGTTGTGGCCAAAAGTATTGACACCCCTGCAATTCTGTCAGATAATACTCAGTTTCTTCCTGAAAATGATTGCAATCACAAATTCTTTGGTATTATTATCTTCATTTAATTTGTCTTCAATGAAAAAACACAAAAGAGAAAGAAGCAAAAAGCAAAACTGATCATTTCACACAAAACTCCAAAAATGGGCCAGACAAAAGTATTGGCACCCTCAGCCCAATACTTGGTTGCACAACCTTTACCCAAAATAACTGCGATCGACCGCTTACGGTAACCATCAATGAGTTTCTTACAATGCTCTGCTGGAATTTTAGACCATTCTTCTTTGCAAACTGCTCCAGGTCCCTGATATTTGAAGGGTGCCTTCTCCAAACTGCCATTTTTAGATCTCTCCACAGGTGTTCTATGGGATTCAGGTCTGGACTCATTGCTGGCCACCTTAGAAGACTCCAGTGCTTTCTCTCAAACCATTTTCTAATGCTTTTTGAAGTGTGTTTTGAGTCACTGTCCTGCTGGAAGACCCATCACCTATGAGGGAGACCCAGCTTTCTCACACTGGGCCCTACATTATGCTGCAAAATTTGTTGGTAGTCTTCAGACTTCATAATGCCATGCACACAGTCAAGCAGTCCAGTGCCAGAGGCAGCAAAGCAACCAAAAAACATCAGGGAACCTCCACCATGTGTGACTGTAGGGACCGTGTTCTTTTCTTTGAATGCCTCTTTTTTCTCCTGTAAACTCTATGTTTATGCCTTTGCCCAAAACGCTCTACTTTTGTCTCATATGACCAGAGAACATTCTTCCAAAACGTTTTAGGCTTTCTCAGGTAAGTTTTGGCAAACTCCAGCCTGGCTTTTTTATGTCTCGGGGTAAGAAGTGGGGTCTTCCTGGGTATCCTACCATACAGTCCCTTTTCATTCAGACGCCGACAGATAATACAGGTTGACACCGTTGTACCCTCGGACTGCAGGGCAGCTTGAACTTGTTTGGATGTTAGTCGAGGTTCTTTATCCACCATCCGCACAATCTTGCGTTGAAATCTCTGGCCAATTTTTCTTTTCCGTCCACATCTAGGGGGTTAGCCACAGTGCCATGGCCTTTAAACTTCTTGATGACACTGCGCACGGTAGACAAAGGAACATTGAGGTCTTTGGAGATGGACTTGTAGCCTCACAATTTGGTTTCTCAAGTCCTTAGACAGTTCTTTGGTCTTCTTTCTTTTCTCCATGCTCAATGTGGTACACACAAGGACATAGGATAGAGGTTGAGTCAACTTTAATCCATGTCAACTGGCTGCAAGTGTGATTTAGTTATTGCCAACACCTGTTAGGTGCCACAGGTAAGTTACAGGTGCTGTTAATTACACAAATTAGAGAAGCATCACATGATTTTTCTAACAGTGCCAATACTTTTGTCCACCCCCTTTTTTATGTTTGGTGTGGAATTATATCCAATTTGGCTTTAGGACAATTCTTTTTGCGTTTTTTTCATTGAAGACAATTTAAATGAAGATAATAATGCCAAAGAATTTGTGATTGCAATCATTTTCAGGAAGAAACTGAGTATTATCTGACAGAATTGCAGGGGTGTCAATACTTTTGGCCACAACTGTAAGTGTGACTGAGTGGCAATTATATTTTAGAGGAAAAGGAAGTGAAGCAAAAGGGAGTGTCTCGTAGTAATTTATATATTTGAATATTTAAATACAATTAACTCTTCAATTTACGGTACTCTACTGCAACATAAAAAACTTTTTTTTTTTTTTTTTTTTTAATTCTGTTTAGAAAATATTTTTTATTGCACATATTACCTTTTCTTTTTAAATAATAGGGTATATCCAATACATGTTATGCTTAAGTGGAAAAATAATATTACTTGTCATATACAGTAGATACTACATTAGTAAATATATGTCAAGTCTGTCCTGAGATTCATCTCATCTGGGTATAAAGTCCCAATTTTCAAAATCCACATCACTTCTCTTTTGTGCATTAGCGATTTTCTGTCACCCCCCTAGGAATCATAATAGACTCTATAGCGTTCACGTTGAATGCACTCGTGTCTACTCCGTGTGCTTGTTTAAAGTGCTGTGAGGCACCTGATGGACTGCGGGTGCTCCTGTTGTTCACGTCATAGAGGTGCTCTAATATCCATTTCCTAAGTATCGTGCTGGCTCCCCATATATTATTTTAGAGAGAGTATTGAACAGGTGTGAAAACTCCTTAAAGAAAATCTGTTCATCTGACTTGCTTAAAGGGTACCTGTAAGCTTGTTTTAGCCCCCTATCCTACTACTACCTGTCCCTGCACCTTGATAGCTCATTCCTAACCATCCCTCTCTGAGTTAAAATTGCACTATTAAGCTTTATAAAAATGACTTAATAGCTTACATATTCCTATGATAATGAGGGCTCCAGAATATGGCGTACACTGAGATGGACGGTCTCCAGGTCTCCATTCTCCCTCCCTCATAGGCTCTTATCATGCCCCGCTGGGCGTCATCATTCCTTCTCTTGTGTGTCCACTATGTTGAAATTCCCACTTCTCATAGTATGACGCGGAGCCAGATGTCAGTGCATTGTGAGGGCTTATCTGATGTATGGCCGGGCTGCAATGTGCACACTGCGCATGCGCCAGAGCCGGACCATACAGCCCATACTCCCGCACTCTACACAGGACTGGAACTGACATCCAGGTGCACGTCATACTATGAAGAGGAGGCGGGAACTTCAAAACTGGGGGCAAGAAGAGAAGGAATGATGACGCCCATAGAGGCATGATAAGAGCCTGTGAGAGGGGGAGAATGGAGACCTGGAGACTGCTCATGTCAGTTGATGCTGTAGACTAGAGCTCTCATTATCATTGGAAAATGTAAGTTTTTAAATAATTTTTCAGAAGCTTTATAGAGCAGTTTTAGCTCAGAGAGGGATGGTTAGGGTTGAGCTAGCAAGGTGCAGGGACAGGTAGTGGTAGGATAGAGGGCTAAAACGCGCTGACAGGTTCCCTTTAAAGGCATTTTCACACAAAGAAAGTTCATTTTAAAGTTAATTTTAATTAATAGATATTGTAATAATAATAAGTTCCTCAATTTCATGTGTTTAAAAAAATGTTAACACATTAATGTTCCACAGCCTTGAGGAATGGTTCAAAATTCTTTCAAACAACTTTGGTTCTTATTTTTGCTGATGCCACATGTCAGGTTGTTTTGTTGGTTAAATAAGAATGAAAAATAATATTTTATAAACAGCACTTTCCAATATTGAAACACTAAGTATTTATGCTGTTTGCAATTAAACAGAAAAAAATGTTGAACAGAATATTTACGGTAGAAATGAAAATGTACATGCATTAATAGGTAGTCCTCACGGTATGGTCACCATCATCATATGTACTGTAATGCAGGTCCAGTGCCTCCAAAGCATTTTATTGTCTTTACAGCATTTGTTTTCGCCATCAGGTGCCAATCATAATTCTATAAAGTTCACAGGAAACTGTATATTAATGTGCAGCTTAGAGTATTGAAGCCAGCTAAATCAATCTTTTCACTACTTGGCTTTGCCTGTATTATCTCACACCTCATTGCATGCATCATACTATATTTATAACCATAAATGTGTTTTTGATTTTTTTGCTTTACTTTAGCTTGTTGTTTAATTTACAGAGTGCTGGATGGTGTGACATCAGACAAGAAAACAGCACACATAGTAAGTATGCATTCATAAAGTGTCCTAAGTTTAGGTTCTGATCTAATACTATAGAAAAGGAGACATTTCCATTCTTCCAGATAGAGGCATTCAAAGAGTAGTAGAAAGCCCCAAGATAGGTCTACCATCTGGTACAGGTTAATACAGCTGTGCAAATTTTTTTACTTTATGTACAGCACTATACATATCGTGCTACTATAAATAATAGTGGTATAGAGTGGGACACAATTTTTCCCGAGGTTCCATATGAGAGACCATAACTGTTGTGGAGGGCTGAACCAATAGTCTGAAAGTAATTCTGCTCAATATTAATATTACCAAATTAATAATAATTATTGTTTAATGTTAATATTAATTGTATCACTTAATATTGAGCAGAATTAAAGGGAATCTTTAAGGTCAAAAATCCATATGTAACTGCTATCATTTTATAATTCCTTCCTCTAAGCTCGCTCTATTGATGTATGTCTTTTATTTATATTTCCCTCCTATCCTCTGTAAACTTCAAATAAAGAGAATCATTCCAT